>QLTV01002677.1:1587517-1601827 GCA_003457575.1 Thermophis baileyi
CTATGCATGTAGCCCCGCCCACCCGGTCACATGCCCACGAGCCATGCCCACCCGGTCACATGACCACCAAGCCACGCCCACCAAGCCACACCCACAGAACCGGTAGGGAAAATTTTTAGATTTCACCATATATATATACTGTATACACGCAGACCCATAAAATACAGCCCCTATTTTATGACTTTGGTTAGTCATACATTGTACACATTCCTAAGGTATACAAGCTAGTAGCTAGATTCACACAATGTAACAAATTGCATTATAGTTTGGTTGTGATGAAGGAACTCAGACATTGATTTGTGCTGGTACAGATATATAGGTATCCTCCATAAACGCCTAGCCATTGCAGCCATCCAGAAGGTACCAATTTTGGAGAAAACTGCACTGATACTTCAGATCCTAAAATGTTCAAGTGCTGGATTCAGAAGAAAACATGAAGCATTGCAAAATATGATGCTATTGGACGAAAGAGAAATTTGCCAAATTGAGATTAATTTCCATAATATTTAAATACAATTTCAGGATTATGTATAATCCTGTTGTTATATCAGTTATTTTAAACTGATGACCAGTTGAGAAGGGAAAGAGACAGCAGTTTTTCGCTTTAGCCCATAAAATGAATTGTTTGTGGGTCTCTTAGTATCGTTATCGGTTACAGACACACAGAGTTTAGAATAGGCAGACTCTAATTCAGTTCACATGCAACATAATCCTATTTATTAGAAGTACTGTAGTAATATAGCGTAGTATATAGTGAGACGTATGACTCACTATAAATTATAGTGTAATAACTTTATTTTTTTTTACATTTCATAAATTGTATGCAAATTAGTTTCCCCCCCCCAAGTGAACAGATTTCTAATTTTAGCTATTGATTCTTATTAATATTTATTGATTTTATTTCCAAAAAGACTGGTGAATTATATTGTATCTATTAATATACTGTAATTTTGAGGTCCATTGTCCAGACTGTTTAGAAATCAAATCAAAATCACTTCTATTTCTAAATAATGATTGATTCCCTAATAAATTCAAGAACTTTCTTCCCTTTCCCATTTTTATTACATTTGAAGAGCTATGAGTCTTGCTTTGAGCTTCAACAGGCCTCTGGAATCATGTTATGATTTGCAAATCTTAATTTGCAGCAGTGAGAATGGTGGATATGACCTCTTTCTCCGATAAGCTCCTAAAAATTCACCTTTCTATTTTTGGTTCTTTATTATTATCCCATTCCACCACCACCCCGCCCTTACTCTGTGTTTGTGTGTCTTGCTCTTCTCCTCTCCCCTTCTGTCTGGATGAGTAGGCAAGGGGATCCCTGGAGACCCTTTCCCTCCGCTAATTGGATTGGAGCTTTTTTCCAACCTGTCGCTGACTCAACCAAACACAACACTTCCTATAAGAATCAATTCAGCTTGTTAAATTAAGGGGGTTGAGGAGGCTAGCTGAAGGTTTGGCCTTCTCCATGACACATTTGATCTGTAAGGAAGTGAAAAGACATTGGCATAGCAAATGTCTTTCTACACATAGCCTACCCACAATAAGACCCTCATGTTATAAACCATTCCCTGCAAGGGCATTGTGATCTGCAAACATTCATAAGCAATAGTGTTTATTTCCCTGCTGTGAAAACTTCACCTGCTGTTTTCAAGCATTGTCACTGATGCTAAGGATCCCATTTCAGCACTCTTTCCTCCCCAGTCCACTGGCACTCCTGCACAGTACACAACCAGCTAGCCACCTGCAACTCCAATGGCCCTGTTCATTGTCCCTAGAAATGTCAGGCAACTTTTCTTATAGGGAATTGAATTGAATGAAAATGCAGCACTTAATGTAAAGTGCACTGTCTCATGGTGCTGATTGATCAGTGAAATAAAGAAGATAGGTAGATTGTGATTTTATAACAAAGCACACATGCTTTGCATACAAAATATCCTGTATTCAGATCTTGGCATCACCTAGATATGTCCTAATATCCGGAAGAGTTACTGATAGCCAATGTAGATAATACTGAGTTGAATTAATCCACTGACTTAATTAAAAGTATTTTTTAGGATAATTGTCCCATTATTTATTTTGGTAATCTGGTTGGTTTGTGTGTGTGTGTGTGTGTGTGTGTGTGTGTGTTTGTGTAAGAGTAATAAGTGTGAATAATGTTTCAAGTATAAAATATTTTGAACCTGAAATGGGCTAACTGAACAATGCCTAGACACTGTTCCAACCTCACCAGGAGCTGTATCAGTTTGAAACGGGCATCCCAAATATAAAATGTGTTTGCTCTAAACTTAGGATACTTGCGGTAGTACATCCTATGGGGATGGAACAGCCTGTTTTGAACATCTCTTACATATAAATATAGATTTGTGGAGCTGAATATGGTTATAAAGGAGAGTCACCTGCATGTCTCCTCTAAATGTCCATGCATGCATCCATTCCACCTAAAAACATGCCCATATATTATATCTGTACTATTATTGTATTTTCAATTTGCATTTTTTGTTCTGTGTTATAGTATAATACTGCAAATCTTCAAAATTGTATCATATGTTATAAAACATACTCTATCACCTACAGGTAGTCCTGGACTTACAACAGTTCATTTACCGGTAGCGAGCGTTCAAAGAGCGTACAACAGCACTGAAAAAAATGACCATTTACAACCTTTGCAGCCTCCCAAGGGTCATGTGTTCAAAATTCAGACACTTGGCAACTGATTCATATTTATGATGGTTGCAGTGTCCCGGGGTCATGTGATCACCTTTCGTGATCTTCTGACAAGCAAAGTCAATGGGGAAGCCAGATTCACTTAACAACCGGGTTACTAACTTATCAACTGCAGTGACAACTGTGGCAAGAAATGTCGTAAAATGGGGTAAAACTCAATTAACAAATGTCTCACTTAACAGAAATTTTTGGCTCAGTTTTGGTCGTAAATCGAGGACTACCTATATTTGCCTGCACTCTCTGCATTAAGGTGAACTCTAGAAAGCAACTGACAAGTCAGAGAGCAAAGGAAGCTCTGAATTGAACTGGCTACTAAAGAAAAATGTGTCTCCTCTCATTTCACAATATGTTGAGAAAAATCCCTATTCCAATTGTTTGAGTCTTCAGGTAATTTTTGATGGGAACACAAGTTTGCTTAGCTCAATAACTTTTCTCTTAGACGTACTGAAAGCCACATCAAGAGGTACAGCTTTTTCAAGCAATGAGAAGTCTGAGGTAATCTCCACAAGCCACCATTTGCCAACTTGATCTCCCCTTCCAGATGTGCCAGGCTTCATTACTAACTATCTGACTCATCATAATCAAATGAGAGTTATTGAAGTTCAAATGTCTGGAGAGTATCAGGTTGGGAAATCTCTTGTGAGGGATAGTTTTCCTTAGAATTGCGACTATGATGTTTTCCTTTAAAAAAAAAAAACCTGACAAATCTGTATTAAGAGAAGAGAGGAGATGGGAGAAGCACATAGGCAGTAAGAGTCTAGTTTCCCCCATCTCAAATTTGCTGCTTTCAAGATCTCTTACTAATGAAAAAAGGAAAAGGAAACAAACAAAATTAACCTTCCTGTCAACAAAAACAAAAACACACATTAGTTTCACCCTGAGAGTTGGGCATGGCACAACCAACCATTAGTCAATAATTTCTTGCTTGCCATCAGCATCTAGATTACACAAAGGGTAGAGAAAGTGATTTTTCCACTTTCAACGAACATTCCAGACTCTGTACTTTATCAGATGAGTTTCCTGTAACTGTCCTGCTTTCAAATGCAGATTTTTTTACTCACTCTGCTCTTCTGTAGAAGTACTGTTTTCACACTGCCTTGCTTTGAATTCTCTAATGGTGCAAAGGAACACAACTGTCTCATTCACTGAATATGGCATGCTGACATCCAGCTGGCTTTCCCGGTCACTTGTACCTGATCATCTCGCATATGGGTTCTGTCTTGCATCCTTGTGCTTCCTACTTATTTGATAATTGATACTTATCATTTGGCTGATCATGTTGTGGTTATGCATTTTTCTTCCTTTCGGTCTTGCTCTCACAAACTGCATGCTTATAGTTTTCTTGAGGCACAGGAATGGTGGAATGATCACTAATAAGCACTTCTCTTTTTTCTTTTGTTGTTTTCTTGCTGACGCAGTTGACCGGACAAACTGTGAGTCTTCCACGAAAATGGGTGATGGTGATGATAATGGTGATTGGGCTGGGATGAGAGAGAAGAAGCCAAACAGTGATTGCTTTGCTGATATGAATAGCACATTGCTATACTTTTATGCTCTGTCTGCAGCGTGAAGCTATCACATTATTCTTGGGTAGGGTGAGGTCTTCAAAGTATGGGACCAGTGGTCCCTTATGTGTTGGATTTTTGGATTGCTCATTTTATGTCCCACTTTTCTGTTTCGTAGTACAACAACCACCTGAATTCACAACACAACCAGACAAGGAGATTGTTTTATATCCCACTGATGAGATTGTCCTGAAGTGGGAGGCTACTGGAAATCCCTCGGTGACGTGAGTGTGGACAAGCTTCAATATTGTTCCCCTTAGCCCAGTTCCATTCCAAATGGAAAACATTTAGTGGGAATGTCCTCCTTAGGATCCTAGGATAGTTTTGTCCATATCTCTGAGAGCTAAAGACCAAATCATATCTTTCCTTGCTTTTAATTGTTAAAAAATAGACAAATTTCTGTGTTGTGGAAGGGCAAGGAAGAATTGGTGTGAGAAAATAGATTTAACTATTTTTTCTTAAGCAATTTCTCTGGCTCTCTGATTTCTCTGGTTAAAATTGCTCTTTTTCCCAGGGCAGGGAGTATAATATCAGCAGCTTTATTTTGGAAGGGGGGGAGTTGGGTTGAGGCCACAGTTTGAATAAAAGCAGTTAACTACCATTCCCTAGTGCTATGGCCATAATTTAATTTAACATCGCCTTCCCTCCTCTCCCTCCTTCAACCACAAAGAAAAAGGCATCAGAAGATCTAATCATTTATCTCCCAAGTCAATATAGTTTGGCCTGGAGACACTCTTTTTTTTTTTTTAAAGTAACGGAGGCCCTCTGCATGCTGATACTGGAAAATATTATTGTTAGAGAGACACCCCCAACTTGGTGTTTGATGATGCTAGGAAAGGTGGGAGAAAAGAGAAGAGGATGACCAACAGCAAGGTGGATAAACTCAGCTACAGTGGCAATGACTGCACTGTTGAACCAAGTTAGGGACAGATTGTCTTGGGGGGGGGGGAAATCTATGTTGTCACTAAGAGTCAGCACTGACTTGATGGCACATAATCAATCAATCAATCAATCAATCAATTGAGGTAGTTTGCCTGAGAGAGACTGATTGACCTAAAATTCTCCAGTGACTTTCTGTGACTGAGATGGACTAGGTAATCGCAGATTCTTTATAATTTTCTCCATGTGTAAGAGTATGTGGATGTGTAGTGTCAACCTCACTCACCCAACTCCTATATTGGGCTAAGAATACTGACTTCCTTGGAAAGACGTTATAGAGATAATATATATAGAAAGAATACTGATAACAAAAAAAAAAGGCATCTAATTACATGGTACACTTTTTTCTACCTTCAACTCAATATTGAGTCCTCACAACTGCCTGGAATAGGCCCCACAGTTTTCTTGTCAAGGTTTTCTTCAGGAGTGGTTTGCCCTTGCCCGGCCAGTGGTGGGATTCAAATTTTTTTACTATCGGTTCAGTGGGCGTGGCTTGGTGGGCGTGGCAGGGGGAAGGATACTGTAAAATCTCCATTCCCTCCCCACTCCAGGGGAAGGTTACTGCAAAATCCCCATTTCTTCCCGATCAGCTGGGACTCAGGAGGCAGAGAATAGATGGGGGCGGGGCCAGTCAGAGGTGGTATTTACGGGTTCTCCAAACTACTCAAAATTTCCGCTACCAGTTCTCCAGAACTGGTCAGAACCTGCTGAAACCCACCTCCGCTTGCCCCCCTTTCAAGGGCTGAGAGAAAGTGACTGACCTGAGGTCACCCAGCTGACCTAAGGCATGACTAGAACTCATAGTCTCATGGTTTCTAGCCTGCTGCCTTAACCAATAGACCAAACTGGATTTTTAAAGATACTATACAGTAATAATAATACAAGACATGATAATTCTGCTAGGAGCAAATCTGTATGAATTCCATTTTTTCCAGCTATAACCTTCCTCTGTTTCAAGTGTAAGTTCCAATTTTGATTCAGAACAAAGCAATCTAAAAAATAGTATTTATCTCCTATATATACAGCCCTGAGACTACTGATTTTAGGAATGGATTTCTATTAGTGATATTGGACTTTCCACAGTGCACAATGCTCCTAAATTCTGCTTTGTTCTTAATATCTCCATTATTCCCTCCTATGCTGGAAATGTCCCTGACCTTACTTGGACCTCTGCTCCCCTTCTAATTGATTTCTCTCTCCTCACCCCAGTTCTTGTGTGTATCAGAGGAATGATTGTTTGCCTGCTTTTAAATCCCCCAACCGTACATTTCCACCGCCACCTCTCCAGTCACACCCACCTTAATCAGTGCAGACTGAAAACCAAGGTTATTTATAGATACAGTATAGACCAACCTGCCAGTCAAAGGTTATTAAAAAATAGCACAGGAACTCAGTAGGAAGATTGCATCCCCTTTTCCTTCTCCTTCCCTTTTCCCTTTGTCATGTGTTTTCCTTTTGGCAGGTACCGCTGGACCAAGGATGGGGAACAGTTTGATCCAGAACAGGTGCGAGGGATAAAACAGTTGGAAAATTCAGGGACTCTGATCATCCATGCAAACAATGGGAATGTGCCAACTAGGTTCAATGGGCTGTATCGGTGTTATGCCAGCAACATATTGGGCACAGCCGTGAGTTCTGAGAGCCGCATCATTGTTGAGAGTGAGTACCTCTCTGTCTCCCCCAAGGTGTCCTTCCTACTCCCCCCTCCCTCTTTTATAAGTGTGCCCACCAATTCTCTGCCTTCCTCCAGCTCTGCATCACTTGCACACACCCATATGCACACGCATTCACACACAAATGTTTCTCATTCTGGCTTTGCTGATGAAACTTATTTTAGGACCCACAATGATGCAGCTTAAGGTGTCCATACACAAATATACCCCCCCTCTTCCAATTTTTTGAGAAATAAATTTCTCCCTCCCTCTTGCCATAAATGTCTATGCTTGGGTCTTTTTCCCTTTTACCTGCCTGGACTCCCCGGAGTGCAGCCGGTTGCTCTTGTTCCCATGGATACAGTTGTCATGGTAGCATTGTGTCATGTGATGTAATTGCCAGCCTCTCCTTCTCCTGCCTCCTTTCTCTCCTGCTCAGCCTTGCTTTCTGCACGTCTGTCAAGGAAGAAGGAAAGATTTAAAAGCTGGAGGGATACAGGAAAGGAGACACCCATTGATATAAAAAAAGATGTAGTTTTCAGCGCTAGTAGTGATGATTTAAGAACATCCTCTCTTTGTTCCAAAATTGCACTGATCCTTTATTCTTCATCTTGGCTGAAGTTCTCAAAATAAATCTGCCTGCTATTAATGATAAGAATGCTATTGCTGTTGCTATTGAGGATGTCGTATTAATAAAGATTTCAGAAATCAAGCATGAGTCCTTGGTTCAAGTCGCATCTCAACAAGAGT
The DNA here is from genome assembly GCA_003457575.1 of Thermophis baileyi. Classification (NCBI taxonomy): domain Eukaryota; kingdom Metazoa; phylum Chordata; class Lepidosauria; order Squamata; family Dipsadidae; genus Thermophis; species Thermophis baileyi. The sequence goes on from QLTV01002677.1 coordinate 1,595,148, forward strand.
GTATAAATGACTACTAGTTCTCTGAGACAGCAGATGGGTTGGTAAACTGCCTCAGCTTTAATTGGCTGAGTATGGCAAAGCATCTCCACTCACTGAGTAATGATCAAAAACCTGTTAAAATACATTTTCCCCCAAGGCACAGTGAATAACTGGATATATTAAAAACCTAGCCCAGAGGACTATGCAGCCAATTCCTCTCCATGTACAGTAGTCTTTTTCCCCCTCCGTGATAATCCCCCCCCCCATTCACTAATTGCTTCGATTCCTGCTTCACTGCCTTGCAGATGCCCCACAGTGGCCAAAGGAGGAGGTGGCACCCATCACAGCAGAAGAAGGGACCCACACAGTCTTACCCTGTAACCCACCCACCAGTGCCGATCCACCTAAAATCTACTGGCTCAACAGCAGTGAGTATTAGAAACTGTCTTTTCTAAAGACTGTGAATTTGATTGTGACAGATCACAACACATGGACTGATTACTTTTCTCAAAGAACTAGAGGAGCTGGCAGTAAGCCATGCGCTTTGGATGAACAGCAAGAGGTTTCCAACAAAAGAGAAGGAATCTGGAAGTGTTTGATGGATAGGGATGGTAAATGGGTAGGTGAAGGGTAGGTGAAGATGGAAGAATGGCAATATTGGCGCACATATTTTGCAAATACATGGTCCCAGGTATTTGATCATGTCATTCAAGAAAGATGTTGAACTCTTATAGATAATCTGATTAAAGATTAAATCTGATTAAAGATAATCTGATTAAAGATACAGAATCAGATAAATGCACTACGTATGGTGTTTTGCTTTGAACTGGCTGCTGGATTATTTCAGAATATATTACATGCCAGCCTGTGTAATAGTTCCAGAACATATGGGAAAGCAAGAGAGAGGAAAGGCTTTCTATAAACTTTTAGGAGACATGTTCTTGTTGGAAAGAGAAGGTTTGACTGGAAAGAATGTGGGTCCAATCCTCCACTCTCAGGGATTAATTTACACTCTGGTTAGTCCCAAGTGTTTGGAACCTGTTTTGGAAGTCAAAATCCCCTTTTGAAACACAGAAAAGAATGGGGTTCCTCTGTTGTGACCACCTCCTCAAAAATCTCCACATGAAGATGATCATTATGACTTAGAAGGAATAGAATAACTTTGCTTTCTTCCCTCTCATGGATGCTTGGACCAAGAAGAAAAGTGGTTTGGCATTTGGCTGTCTTATGATAATTCTTTCCGCTCTGCTGGGTCTCATTTGCCTCTCCTTCCCATCTCTCCTTCTGCAGAGATTGAGCACATTGCCCAAGATGAACGCGTCACTGTAGGGCAGGATGGAAACCTCTACTTTGCCAATGTACAGATGAAGGATAGTCAACCTGACTATATCTGCAATGCCCATTTCCAAGGTCCCCGACTCATTATCCAGAAAGAACCCATTGAACTAAAAGTCATCCCAAGTAAGTCTTCAGGACACCCTATGTTGAGGTGCTCCGTGTGGTGGAGTGAGGAAGTAGCTGGCTATTTGCAGGAAGATATTGGCCACATTTTTTTATCCTGATCTTCTGCCCACCCAGTTTAATTTATAATCTTAACATTTGAATTGTGAAGTTCTTGTAGAAACCTGCAAAATTATGAGATGAATTCTTGCCTGAAATCTTCATTAGACTCTATCCATGGATTTTGCTGTAGGTTATCAGTCATTTGCTTCAAATTTAGTATTTCAGTTTTTCCCAACCTGTTGCCCTCCAGATGTGTTGGAGTTCCATGGGAATTAAAGTCTAAGCATCTGATGGACAACACATCGAGGAACGCTGTAGCACTTGGTTTCCAATATTGTTCTTTGATGTTTCTCACTTGGTATCTTATGGCCAGCATTGCACAGTGTTGCTGTCCATTGAATCATAAAACTGGAAGCACTTATCTAGGCTGTTGGTTCACTGATCAATGCTGGCACCCAAGTGAAAATATCCCATTTAATAGTTGCCCAACTTCTGACTGAACACATCCACAAAGGAAAATTCTTCTGACAATTAATTTCATTGTCAAATAGCTCTTACCATTAGGAATGTTTATATAACATTGAACCCATATCTGACTTCCTTAATTGAAAGACTATCTTTCAATTCTATTCTGTATTCTGTCCTGCATTATCTTCCTCAAGGACACATTAGTCAAAATGCATCTGATCAATGTAGAATAAGGTAGAATGTTTCTTTTCTTTTTTTTTTAAACTTGGGAAACTGCCTTTAATATTTGGCAGCAAAAATCTATTGCTCCCTTAGGAAGCTTAGAGTGAAGTGAATCAAAGAAGTGGAGACAGGGTTTGTGAAATAACCAGTGATGAAATTATGAAAATTGAGAGGTACAGTATATTCATGCAAAGTTTAAAACTCTGAGAAGAGCTTTGTAGCAGTGAATTATGGAAGAATATGATGTATTATTTATTATCATTACATAATGCTCAGCAACTAAATGATTTACCAGAGATAGCAAGAAACTACACCAAAGATGAAGACTTAGAGAAGTGATGTGTAGAACCCTTTTGTATATTCCTAGCAATGACCGAGACAAGAAGCTGATGAATAAAACTGGGGACACTAAATTCAAGTCATTGAGGGAACTTTCAGCTGGTCTCTTATCTCTCTGTCTAGTATACCTCATCAAGCTGTTGTGAAAGTTAAAGTGAAAGAAATATCCAAGGGAATTGCTAAAGCTACTCAGAGTTGCTTTTCAGAGTGAGATACAGTAGGCAGCATATAAATGGAATGAATGAATGAATGAATGAATGAATGAATGAATGAATGAATGAATGAATGAATGAATGAATGAAGGCAGGCAGGCTGGCAGGCAGGCAGGCAGGCAGGCAGGCAGGCAGGCAGGCAGGCTAGGTCATAACCTCATTTAGAAAGCTTGGAAAGTTGAAGAAGGCTTTATAAAGGAGTGTGTGTCAAACTGCCTGTAAGTTAGTGGAGCCAATGACACACTCTTTACCCTCAGAATATGAATATAAAGTCAGTCAGAAGCCAAATGTTCTGCAATTGTGTTGGCCTAGGCCATCTGTACAGGTTTCTGCTGCTTTATGGTCTGGTATTGAGTAACTCTTTTCTTCTCTCTCTTCCACAGCCAACACTTTCTCATACCAGAAACCAATTCTAATTGTGCCAGAGACCACACGCAAGAGCTACGTGGCCTTGTTAGGAAAGCCCTTGATACTAGAATGCATTGCTGCAGGACTGTAAGTATTTGGAGATATCTGCCAGCAAAAATAATATATATATAGCAATGTGATCCTGTATCTTTCAAATGCCATGAGTCCAGAGAGACTTCCTTGCACAGGAAGCTTAAGTGTACAAATGGATGAAAATGAACGTTAGCCAAAGGACTGCTAGTACAGATTTGAAAGATACTTTGCTAAACCCATAAACAGATGAAATATAGGTAATCCTCGACTTGCAACCACAACTGAGCCCAAAATTGCTGTTGCTAAGCGAGACAGTTGTTAACTAAATTTTGCCCCATTTTATGACCTTTCTTGCCACAGTTGTTAAATCACTGCAGTTGTTAAGTTAGTAACACGATTGTTACGTGAATCTGGCTTCCCCATTGTCTGAATGGGGAATGGGAATGAGAATGGGAGAGCTGGGTATACCTCTTGGGTATGATAACAAAAATGGCCAATGAGATAAGAGTACACCTTGATTTTAGTAGCTGTTTCTAATGCTATCCCCATTCTTTTGTGGATAGGTTGGTAGATTGGAGAAGCTTATATCTGTATGTGTGTTCAAAAGGGAATGGATATGTTTTAAGGCGGGGTGTCAAACTGGCGGCCCACGGGCCGGGTGCATCACATGCAGGCCACCCCACCCCAGCTCCGCAAAGGGGAAAAATGTCATGATACATCATGTGACAGCAATGTGACGCCGCGAGTTTGACACTCATGTTTTAAGGGGTTGTGACTTCTGACTTCCAATTGCTGGGGAAAATATAGCTTGGGATTTCATTTTTGCTCCTTACTGGTTTGGAGAGGCAATAGAAATCTCTAATCCAAAGTAATTTTTTCCCTTTTTGACTGCATAGAAATTACTCCATCCTTTGAGTGGCCTTGGAAGTATTTATTTAAAACATTTCTATAGCCGCCCGTTTTATAACCAAATCTGGGTGGCTTCCAATCAAGTCGGATAGAAGCAGAGATTTAAAAACCAAAATACATCAGCAGTAATTAGAACAACATTTTGTTCATCTGCTACTCGAGGGACACTCAGCTCCTCCTGCCATTCAGCTGCTGGTTTGATGATGAGAAGGAAAACATCAGCAGAGAAGTGGAATGATGCCCTTTGATTACATGCTTAGTAGTGGTTTAATTAACTATGCTGTTAGGTAGCAACAAACAAACAATAATGAGCGGACCGAGGAGGCAAAACAGCCTGGTGTCTTGCTGAGGCAGTTGGCAAGCCAATCTCTGCTCTGCTATGAAGCTCACATTTCTCTGGGCCAAACTACTTCACAGGTTTCTTATGAACATAAAATGAATATGGTAGGAGCTGAGTATCTGGTGAGCTGATCATCTGAGAATCATCATCTTCTCCATCATAACACCAAATGCATTTAAATCAATGAGATAATTTAATCATGGCACAAGTCAGCTTTCATTAATCTAGCACTTTCCAGATGTATTGGACCACAACTCTTGTTATCACCAGACAATGAACCTATAGGGATCTAGATGGTGGACTTTGGAATCCAAGAAATCCAAAGAGTGCTAAGTTGGGGGGAAAAGGACTTAACAGATTTGACCGATATCATTAGTACTACTCTCTTGATCCAGATGCATCTGGTGAATTCTAAAGAAAAATTAATTTCAAAGGTAATAAAGGCAACTCCTTTACAAATAAATACATGCATATATACATTAACTACATTCTTTTTTAAAAAAGGGAAAAAATATCCACAAACCTCACAAAATGCAAGTATCCCTTTCTGCTTTATGTACAGGAGAAAGATGCATCTTCTAAGATGACAAATTCTCCCATCTGCAATTTTTATATGATCTTGTTTAAAACATAATTTCAAATAAAGTTCTTTTTGACTGAACAACATAATTTTAAGCAGTGACCTAGATCAGTAACATTCAACTGAGTTAGAATCCAGTTTTATACACATTCTTTTTCTTCTTCCCTTTCTCTGCAGCCCTACGCCATGGGTGGAATGGATCCACCTGAACAGACTGAACCCTTCACCCGGGGTGACCTTTGAGAACTACAATAAAACCCTTTGCATCCCAAGTGTGACGGAGGATGATGATGGAGACTATCAGTGTATCGCTCGTAATGAGCATGGCAGCATCCGCCACACCTATACTGTTAATGTTGAGGGTATTTCCATCCACAATTTTAATCCAGTAGGGCCCAATAGGATAAAAATGGGAAAGAGTTGGAGTAGTCAGACTGGCGAGTAGCAAGATTTCTCTTTTGAGAAAAGATTATGGTGAGATGAATAGATGTTACAACACAATGTCACTCCAAATTCCTTTCTCCTATAGCCTACCATTTGATGTGACATTATTAGGTTGTGTTTCTCTCACTAAGTGACATTCAGTTGTATGCAGAAGTTCAAGTGGAATGGAGGCACAGCGTAAATATGTCATATACTGTGATTTAGGATGATAGCAGGAAGAGTGGGAAAAAATAGGGAGGCAACAGCCATTTTTTAATACTTTGGGGAAAAGGGAGAAAATGGAAAGGAATTGCATTAAGGGAAAATATTAAATAAGGCAGCTTACTTTGAAAGATGGAAGTTTCTAAAAAATGTAGTTTTCCAATTATATATATTTTAATTTTAGTGGCAAAGCAACAAGATACAGTAAGAGCTAAGGAATCCAACCCACAGATCTTAGCAGCTCAGTGCTCTCTATATATGGTGGTGTAAAACCAAATATAACTGAAATATTGACTGTGAATAAAAACCTAGATTTTAAGCTTAACCAGATATGCTAGCTATAACTCAGCCAAAACTTAGCACTCCATTGCATTCATTGGAGAAAATTTAAGCAGATGCTTTGTATTTTCTTTGAAGGCCATTAAAATTTAAATTTCCAAACTTCAGTTGGATTGTTCTCCCCATTAAATAAAGACAATAATTCTTATTATTCAATTATTATCCTGATATTTCATGCTTTTAGGGCTTAAGCTTAATACCAGTGATTGCCAGCAAGAAACACTTTTTTGCATTCCAAGGACTACACACACCACATCTTAGCAAATCTTTACACAATATTTTATTGCAGCACACAATTTCCCCAACAGCAGCCTATAGCTTAGGGTCAACTCCACTTTTCTAGACTTCGCAAAGTGATGTTGCCATGCAAACATGTATAATACTCAACACTTTATATTCAGTCATTTCATACTTGGTCCAAAAGCTAAAATGACCATTATTTGAAATAGATGAAATTTCCTAGTTGAAGAAAAAAGACAGGTTCTTCCCTGCCTTGAAGAATTTATAAAAGAAGGGCTATGCCACTTTTGCCCTCCAGATGTTTTGTATGATGACCCCCTCCCCCAGACTCTCTAATTATTGGTTGGCATGGTGATTCAAAACAAATAAAGCATCAACTTGCCTATACCTGATTGAAATATGAGAGGTAATAGCAATAGCAATAGCAATAGCAATAGCAATAGCAATAGCAATAGCAATAGCA
>QLTV01002677.1:1601874-1616330 GCA_003457575.1 Thermophis baileyi
AGTGCTTTACAGCCTTCTCTAAGCGGTTTACAGAGTCAGCATATTGCCCCAAACAATCTGGGTCCTCATTTTACCCACCTCAGAAGGATGGAAGGCTGAGTCAACCTTGAGCCGGTGAGATTTGAACCGCTGAACTGCAGCTAGCAGTCAGCTGAAGTAGCCTGCAGTGCTGCACTCTAACCACTGCGCCACCTGGGCTCTAGAAAGGGAGTTTGAGGACAACTCATTATAAAGTGGGCATTGTGTTAGTCCATATAAAAGAGATCTGGGACAATGACTTTCCTCACTGTAGTGAGCTAATTTTGTCTTAATGGATGCTATTTTCACCCGGTCTTCTTTTCTCAGCTGCTCCATACTGGATAAAAATGCCCGTGAGCCAGATTTATGGACCAGGGGAGAACGTCCGCCTGGATTGCGAAGTTGATGGAAAACCTAAGCCAAAAGTGTCATGGAGCATAAATGGGACTCCTCTAAAAGGTGAGTGAATGGGTGAGAAAAAAGACAGAGAAAAAGCAGAAGGCTACAATACCACCTTAGCTTCCCGGACCTAAACTCTTGGCTGCTTTTCAGATGTGATGCCAGATCCAAGAAGGAAGATTCAATCAGGGGCTTTAATCTTCAGTGAGGTGCAGCCCAATGACACCGCTGTTATCCAGTGCCAGGCCCACAATAAGCACGGCAGTCTCCTGGCCAATGCATACATCCTTGTTGTCTGTAAGTTCATCTCTCCACGTTGAATCAAAATGGGGCTGCTCACAGTTCAAAGGACAGGCAAAAAAACCTAGCAAAGTCTATTCCAATTGTTCTATCACATCACCAACCTTTCAGTTTTCACTTTAAAATTCCTCCAGTAGCTCTTTCTCCTGCAACAAGATAGGAGTGTGAATGAAGTCTGCACTTCAGTCAACGTTCCGGGGAATGGCATTCAGTATTTATAAATTATGTACAGAGACTGTTTCTCTTTTTGCTCAGGCCTGATGACAAAGGTCTTACAGTGACAAAGACCCTTTTTGCCTCCAAATTAATGGCATGATGTGGCATTGGAGATAGCACCCCACTGAGGAATTGTGTAGTCGTCTTAGTGGGTTTAGCGATGGCTCTTCCCCGAAGCCTTTAACTTAAGGAAAAGAAGGAAGGAAATATATTAAAAAGTGAAGGTTTGTTTAACCTAACAGTCTCATGAGAGGAACACTTATTCTTACCTGCTATTCTGGCCCATGTGTCCACCATCTGTGCTCATCATGGTGTTTAAAAAAACCCTGAATATGTTGAGTACAGAGACCTTTTTTCTGGTTGTTTTCCATTGACTTACAATCCCCTTCTTCTGGAGTGGTACATGTTTTGACAAGACTTAGGGCTAGGTAGGATTTCTTGAGGAGATGAGTATCCTGCCTCATTGACCTTTTTGTTTTACTCCAGGGTTGCCAGCAGAGATCCTGACCCCAGATGGCATAGAGTATGCTGTGGTGGAGAACCAAATAGTGATCCTACATTGCAAGACTTTTGGGGCGCCCAGACCTAAAGTGCAGTGGTACGCTTTCTGTTTTGGGTCATTTTCAGAAAGCACAATGTGTTTTGATTTGTCCACAGCTGCTCTGACATCGTTTATATAGCTCCAGTTATATATCAAAATTCTCTAAGTATCACTGAGTGATAGTCTTTTTCATTTGTACTTGGAAAATCAAATGCCTCTTTGGATTTTATTAGCCTAGCTCTGTCAAATAACAAACTAATGGGCAAAATGCCAGTGCCAATGGAGGAAGAGAATTGGGCCAGTGAAAAACACAATTATACTATTACCATGTTTTCCCGAAAATAAGACCCTGTCTTATATTTTTTGGAACCCTGAAATAAGTGCTTGGCCTTATTGCCATGCACTCAAAAGCCCGATTGGGCTTATTATCAGGGGATGTCTTATTTTGGGGGAAACAGGGTAGCATATTCAGGAAATTGCAGAAGTTACATGAGAGAAAGAAAAATCAAACATACTTATTCCATTGCTCTATTCTCTTTTGGGATAAGCAATATTAGGCAAAATATCGTAAAGGCCTAAGAAATAGCATTTTAAGCAAAAGAAAGGCAATTAAAGATGTTATATATGGAAAAATTATTAGAAGCTAGATTGTGTTGCAAAACAAATGGCAGCAACTCTGAGTGCACTGAGATGTACTGTAGAGAGAGATCTCTATTTGTCATACCCCCTTCTCGTTTTCATTTCCCAGGTTTATGGAAGACATGAACTCTGCCCTAAAAGACGAACGAACCTTTATATTCACAAATGGATCCCTGAAACTTCAGGAAGTCCGACGTGAAGATGCAGGGAACTTCACATGCTTGGCTGAGAATGATCAAAACAATGTCTCCATCATTGCCCGCCTGGTTGTCAAAGGTGAGATCAGGTTTTCCAACCATGCATTAAATCAAAGAGAAATATGACAGAAAATAGTTGACCATAAGAGGTGCGATAGGAAGGAAGTAACCTGGAACTAAGTACTGTGGCTTTCAGCTAAATCCTCTAAAACTGTTTTCTTCTACAACATTCCACTTCATAAGTGGATGTGGCAGGTTATTTTACTATTGGTCGTAACATCAGAGTCATCTCTAAAATCAGAGGCATCTCTAAAATCCAATGAAATGAGCATTGTGTCATGATGTTCTATTCCTTACAAACATGCACATGGCATACAACGTTGTGATGCTCATTTCATCATCTGCCTCCTCTTTGCCTCCCTACCAATGCCCACGTGGATGAGGTTCTGCCAGGCCATCTGCCTGTGGCATCAAACTAAGCTTTTAATCTGGCAAGCCTTTCCGAGAGTTCATATCCCTCCTGGGATGAGGATGAGGGAAGTTGGTGTTTATTTATGCTTGCTAATAAATTCTTTCTACCTAAAGATGTATTGTCTTTTCTCCAGTGTGGAGAATGGCTTAAAGATAATCTCTTCATGTGGAAAATGACCTGAAGACTTTTATTTAAAATTAAATAGATGGCAGTTTTACTTGGGAGCAAATGTAATGGATGCTTTATAGAACTGCTATCAGATGTGAATGATTTGTTTACACAATACACTGAACCATAGATCAGCAACTAACAACAATTCAGCCTACCAAATTGTGTGAATTCAGCCCACACGGACCCTTTATGGTTCAATGCATTGTGCAAACCCAAAATTAGCTCAATTGAGTAAAGCATGATTAAGCTTTATGTGAACTTAATAAAAGAGTAGCACTAAAAGATTGGTTGAAAATGTTTTTTTCTGGCTCTTTCAAGGCATGTGCTAGCCTAAAATGTTGTTTTGTTTGTGGTTCAGTCTGCTTTGAGAAGACAGTGTATGTGAAAAGTGTAGGACAAATTTTCAATGGAAGGAATCATGTTTTACTTCCTTAAGGTGAAAATGGGGGACTGCTACTGAGATTTTCAAGCTGGAAAATGTCTTGGGCCAGTCATAGTTGTATTAGGACACATTCAAGCCATGCTGAAGAATGATAAAAAAAAACCAAGCCACATGGGATAAATGTATGAGAGGATGATAGATACCCACAGTAAGAGTTCATGGGTGGAGAGGCTACAATACAGTATTCCATCCCTATTCCAGGAGCAACACAGATTGAAGAGGGACCTATCAACATGGAAAAGAAGCAAGGAGAGAGTGTGACCTTCTACTGCAAGGTACTGTTTGATGAGAGTATTCCAAAGCGTGGTATCCAATGGCGCCTAGATGGAGAAGATATTGAAGAATCAGATGACAATAACAAGTAAGTTCAAAGAGTACAATCCTGTTGAATAAAAGCTTCGGGTTCGAAAGACTTTTGCATTAACTTTACTCTGAATGTTGGTCTTTCCCTAGATACATCATTGGTGACATGTCTCTGACCGTCACCAAAGTGGACTTCTCTGATCAAGGAACATACAGCTGCCTGGCCTGGACCACCCTTGACTCTGTAGAAAAAAGTGCCAATCTTTTGGTGTATGGCAAGTATCAAAAAAAGAAAGATTAGATCTGGATTGTTTCTCTCTTGAGGTTAAACTTCAGACCAGGGAAATCTCAAAGGGATGCAGTGATATTCCTGCCGCATGGGTACCAAATTGGTTTTTAAAAAAAAAAAGTACTAGCTTTTTGCTGTGTATCTGTTTTTTCAATTTGGCCCATGTATATTTCTGGCAAAGACATCTATAATACAGCATTTTTACAGCAATAAAAACATAATTGAACCAAAGCAACTTGTCAATAAATAAAAATAACAGTAATTATATCACAGTTATATACCAAATATACATGAATTTCAAGAAGGGAATGCCAGTTACAAAAAACAGGGTTTCAGATTATGTTTTGAAGTAATTAAAGATGTAAATTGTACCATAATAGGATGGGAATTGCATAGCATTGAGACAGCTACCGAAAAGGCTCTTTTCTGTATTGCACTATTATTTTCTTTACTTTCCTTAATTTTTTCTTTTAAAATATTTATTGTTTTTAATTCTTTAATTCACTTTAAATTCTTTTTTTAAAAAAATAAAAATTACAGGTAGTCCTTGACTTACAACAGTTCATTTAGTGACCATTCAGATACAACGCCACCAAAATAGTGACTTATGACCATTTTTCACTTACGACTACTGCAGCAACCCCATGGTCACATGATCAAAATTCAGATGCTTGGCAACTGACTCATATTTAAGACCATTGCAATGTCCTGGGGTGATGCGATCACTTTTTGCGACTTTCTTACAAGCAAAGTCAATGGGGGAGCCAGATTCACTTAACAACCCTAACAACTGCAGTGTTTCACTTAACAACTGTGGCAAGAAATGTTGTAAAATGGGTCAAAATTCACTTAACAAATGTTTCAATTAACAACAGAAATGTTGAGCTCAATTGTGGTCATAAGTCAAGGACTACCTGAGTAAGAAAAGGCTCTGCCTCCAGTTGATTCCAGTTAGGCCGCTTCTGCATACCCTCAGAAATTCAAGATAGTATGTTCTGATTGGTAAATTAATTAATTTTAGTGGGATATTATTTGGGAGGAGATTAATTTTAAGCTGGATGATTCACTGAAATGTGGAGAATTCCAAATATTGATAACAAAATTTATTTATTTATCAAATTTATTTGCTGCCCATCTCGCAGTTCAAGCGACTTGTAAAATAAAATTTATAAATGATATAATTATAAATGTAAATGCTATAATTTACATACATATGTAATATAATTTATGTTTTATCTACATATAAAAACATAGTGTATAAGACAAAGCAGACATTGCTCTGTTTTTTTAATGAAGTGAATTTGTGTCTAGTGTGTTATAAAAATACAAACTGAAACCCAATGAATAATGGCTTTGAACCACAAATGTACAGAAAACTGACAGATAAGTTCAGAATTTTAGGAAATAAGCCTGTTTAAACAAGCTAGTTTTAATTACATTTAATCAATCTTTAGCCTTTAAAGGCTACAAATTCAATCGGCTTTAGATGGTGGATTACTCTGTCAGCATATAATTTGTAATAATTAATGTAATTCTGTCCCTGAAGGTGGAGTAAAATAATTCAAAATTTCACATTGTGGGACAGGCTTGGAAAATCGGTATGGGGAAAAAAATCTTGGATTTTTCTTCTGTAGTGAGGACAGACAGATGAGCAGCTGTCTCATTGCTGTCTTTTTTTGTCAGGCATACCTGGCCCTGTGTCAAATCTGGAGGTGCAGAAGCAACAGAATCATCAGGTAAAGCTGACATGGACACCTGGAGATAACCACAACAGAGAAATAAAGGGTAAGGAATCATGCCGAGTATCTCGCCATTAGGGAGAAATGACCTCTGATTAATCAGAACTCGTGGATTTTCCCCTTGGAAAAGGCATCCACAAGGCCTGCTGCTTTCATCAAAACGACAAAAGCAGCACTGTTGCACCACAACCTTGGCCCCTTTTGTATCCGTGTGCGGGGTCACGACCCAGGTACGGAAGGGGCAGAGCTGACATTACAGCACTGCTTTCATCCTTTACTTCTCATTTGAACCATTCCATGGATGTCTCTGCTTGGGAGCAGTTTGGGTGAGCAAAGCAAGAGGTCGATCAAAGTCATCCCTGGCTTCTATTTTTCTCTTAGAGCAGCACTTAGAAAATATTTGTGGCTAGAAAGCACCATAGACAGCCACTTTATATTTCCTTGTTTATATTGCCACTGTTACTTGTGACTTTGCACAGTTTAAAGCAATCAAATGAAAAAGACTGATTGAAAAGATGCAGTCTGTGGTGTGTAAAATGACTATTCAGTGCTTCCTTGGAGATATCCCTGAATTTTGAAGCTAGATATAAATCACACATTGGTGAAAATGTCATCTTTATATTTCTCTGTTTCTGTATATGTGTAGAAATACAGAAACTATTCAGTCAATCGAGGTTCTGAATTAACCCAAATGCCTGGATCACACCAAACCAAAAATTAGCTTCATCTATGTACAGGTGCATTTTACCTCAGCTTGTAGCATGAACCTAGGAAAGCCGTAGGGGTCTAATGAAAGGTGATAGCAATTTTAATAAGCTTTTTTTTTAATCATTCAAACTCTGAGATGATGTTTCCCTTCTCCCTCACAGAATATAATGTGTTTTGTGAAGAAACCAAATTTGGGCCAGCAGAAAAGGAATGGTTAGCCACCGTCCCAGGAAACCAGCCATGGGCTATTCTTCACCTCTCTCCATTCAGAAGTTATAACTTCTATGTGCAGGCCAGCAATGACCAGGGGAAAAGTGAATTAAGCAGCCGGTCTGCCAGTCATGCCACAGATCCTGCAGGTAAGAAAGTTCAAGATGCTGGAAGAAGGAAGGCTATAGGGATGGACCCTTGTTATGGGCAATGGTCCTTGTAAACGTTAACCCAACCATGCCATGCACAAAATAGTGTTGCCCCACGAACATTGGCTCCTAATGCCTCTGGGACAGGCATTTTCAATCTGGGAGACACAGTGGATATTTGGTCTTGGTTGATTCAAAACGTACAGACATCCCAGTATAACTCCAGTCTCTTTGTTTTCCAGCACCTGAGCGAAACCCAACTGATGTCAGAGGAGAAGGAAATGAAACCACAAATATGATCATCACCTGGACGGTAAAATATTGATTTTTTCACCTCAGTGATATTGGTCCCAATCTCTTGTGCTCCTCACCCACAGATTCAGTGCCACTGGCATCATTTGTAGGACTATGTTGCAGTGCAAGGAGTGGTTGCTGTAGTTGTTGAATTTTTACTGAAAAGAAATTCTGATTTTTATGCAATTTTCCAAGGTTGATGGATTTATTTTTCATGGAAAGATTGGTTCTAAATAATGTATAAGGTCCTTGAGCTTGTCTGTACAAATATAGCCCACCATCATGAACACAGTCCATGGGCTTAACGTTGTCAGGTACATAAGAGACTTAAACAGACCCCCAAAGGAAGTAACATATGGGTAGTTCACAAATTAAAACCTTTCATTTAGTGACTAATCAAAATTACAATGGCACTGAAAAAAGTGACTTATGACTGATCCTTGCACTTACAACGATCACAGCATCCCCACGATAAGGTAATCAAAATTTGGGTGCTTGGCAACTGGCATGTATTTATGATGGTTGCAGTATGCACCAAGACAAATTCTTTGTGTGTCCAATCACACTTGGCCAATAAAGAATTCTATTCTATTCTATTCTATTCTATTCTATTCTATTCTATTCTATTCTATTCTCGGGATTATGTGACTGCCATTTGCGACCTTCCCAGTCAGCTTCCAAGAACAGAGTCAATGGGACAAACTGGATTCTTTTAACAATCACATGATTCACTAAAGAACTGCAGTTATTCACTCAACAACTGTGGCAAAAAAGGCTTTAAAATTGGCCGTGACTCACTTAAGAACTGCCTTGCTTAGCAATGGAAATTCTGGTCCCAATTGTAGTTATATGTCGTACATGATTAGAGATCTACATTTGGGGTTTGCAAGCCTCTTTATTCTATCCTTGGAGCAGATTGGACTGAAACTCTCCCATATGGTGGGACTGAAGGATGGTCTCTTCAGGAGGAAGGGCACCACTGCTGCCTTCAAGGCAATCAGCATTTTTCAAATCCAGCTGCACGCATCCTGTTCAACTACCCGAATTTTGCAATGCTCTGAAAACAGTTGTGCCCTGATGGGTCTTTGGGATGGAAGTGTATCTCCATTCCTGTGATATCTGAACTTGAAACTTTTCAGTTCACACAATTATCTAAACATGACCACACTTTATGAGAAACTTCAGCTGTCTTTTTTTATATCCCGCCCCCAGAGATCAAGTGGATGAGTACGCAAGGGATTTTTAATAACATCTTCTTGATTGTGGCATTTCCTCCTGAGAAAGTGTGATTTGTTTCTACCTAATTCATTTAATAATTTAAATGGGAAGCAAAGATCATTCTGTATCATCAAGCTCTTGATGCTATATGTTTATCACATCCACATTCCCTTTTGTGGTTTGTTTGTTTGTTTATTTATTATTAAACATGTACTTTGCCGTTAGGTATCTGTAAGCACTTAAGGCAGTTTACAGCAATACAGATAAGTTAGCTTATGTGTAAATATGTTAAATTGCTATTACTTTGCTGGCTTCCTGTGCCGTTCAAAATCATATGGGCTACTTCATGGTGAATCTTCCTTTCTTTAGCTTGTCATGTGTGCCAGTGGTCAACTTGCCATGTGTGTGGGAGTGACAGAAAATGTGTGTGTTGCAAGGTCTGGAAGTCGTGTTTGTGTTGAAGCAGTGTATGCCCCCACACCCCAACTGTCCATTTTAGTCACTTAACTCTGTTTGGGTTTGCTATGTTGTTTGCGTTCCAGCAGAAATAGGTGGCAGCATACCAGTGTGCTTCTCTTCCAGAATTGTCCCTGAATTGTCACGCTTGTCATAATGATAGGTTATTTTGGCTGAATTCCCAGGAGGGAACTGATGCCAGATGCTTCATTTCAGAGAGGTTTCTACCAAATTCAGCTGCTATTCCTGCTACAGCTGGCCTGGCACTGGTTGCTCCGCATGGTTCATTTGTATCGCCTAGAGGAAGACGCCATGTAAAATCCCACACATTTCAAAGATGCCAGTTGCTTTTTGTCTCCTGAATTAGAAATGTCTTTCTCTTCATGGAAAAGGGGGAGTTGGTTGTGGAAATCCCCTTCCTTGTTGATGCCAACAGGATTCCCAGAAGCGCTTTGACTCAGAGTAAAATTGGGATAATAAAACTAGCTTTGTAATCAAGAAGTGTTAGGTATATCATGCTCTTATTGGGAGAAGGTGAAATGAACAGAAGAATTTAATGGGAAAAAAAATCCTAAGATTTTCAGCATTTCCCCAGTAGAATTAAGAGCATAATACTGGTACTTTAAAAAAGGTTTTGTTTGCTTGATTGTTCCTAAGGAGAAGACAAAAAGTAAGCCTTGCTTATAAGTGACATTTGCATTTGAGAACTGTTAACAGGCAAACTTTAACTTTGCTTTAGGCATTAGCTGAAAGCACAAAAAGATGACCACTGAGGAAAATTTGCAACATATCTTATTATAAGATGTTTGCTTTTTTTCTTGCCCCCATCTCATCTGTCTTTGTGCCTCCACCTGCTGGTGTTTTGGAGACATGTGGCGCTTCCAATGCATGGTTTCCTCAATCTTTTCTTGAGCAGTGTCTTCCTTCCAGATTTGGCCATTGCTGCTTACCTCATGTTGTGTCAAGAGATGGAAAAGTAATGCATCTCTTGTTTGGATGGCCACAACCCTAACCCACGGCAAGCAATTGGTAATGACATAACTACTCAGGCTGACATTCGAAAAGGAAGTGGCCGACTGCCATTCTTTCCCGTTTATTCAGAGGTGGGTTTCATCAGGTTCTGACCAGTTCTGGAGAACCGGTAGCGGAAATTTTGAGTAGTTCGGAGAACGGGTAAATACTACCTCTGGCTGGCCCCGCCCCCATCTATTCTCTGCCTCCCAAGTCCCAGCTGATCGGGAGGGAATGCAGATTTTGCAGTATCCTTCCCCTGGAGTGGGGTGGGAATGGAGATTTTACAGTGCCCACTAAGCCACACCCACAGAACCGGTAGTAAAAATAGTTTGAAACCCACCACTACGTTTATTCATTTATTAAACAAATTTATGTAGCGGCCCAACTTACACATAGGTGACTCGGGGTGGCTTACAAAATTTAAAATAATCCACCATATAATAAAAACCCATAAAAAACCCACATTCCACTCCCCATGACATGAACAACACAATCAAATCAGCCTCTTGATTGGCTCCATCTCCATTCATGGTCCCCAGGCCCACTGACAAAACTTTTTTTTAGGGCCTTTTGGAAAGACAACAGGGTGGGAGTCAACTGTACCTCTTGGGGAGTGATGTTCCATAAAGAAGGGCCCACCACCAAGAAGGCCCTTTTTGGTGTTCTCACCAGATGTACATCCCTAATTGATGGATTTAATGTACAGACGATGAAAATACGGTTTAAAAACAACAAGCGTGAAAATCTTTGGCAGGCTCATCCCCTTCCGCCGCATGTTCCATTTTTTTCAGCTGTTGCTCTGTTGCTGCTATCTGTTGTGATAGCCATGAATCCAGGGGCAGAAAAAGCAGCATATTCTACTCCATAGCCCTTTTGTGACTTCCGATCTGACAACTTTCTGGTGCCATGATTCTGGCTGTTGCAACAAAAATCAAGAGTATACAGTAGGCATAAGAAGAGGTCATAACAAGATGGGAAATCAAAGAATAAATACAACAGACTGACCTGTTGCCGAGGGACAGGAACCTCTTGCTGCAACGGGATTCTTCAGACTCATGGTTTTTTATTTGCTCCCATCGAAGATCATATTACTAAGATGGACACTACTTTGGGATGTTCAGAGACCTCTAATTTGAGCTACAAAGAGTGTATTTTTAAAATACTATCCTCTTTCCTGGGAATTTGGATGGGATGAGCTCAGTTATCTAGCCTACTGTGAGCGATACCTACCTCTTTATACTATAAATATCGGAAGCTGACTTTCCTATCACCAAGACAGAGGAAATATGAAATAAATAGCACCTGTTAGCCAGGCCTCTGCTTCCTGCATATCTGAAATACCCATGCATTTTTTGTGAGGATTAGATCATAACTTGATTTAAATTCAGATTTGGTTAACTCAGCTGTAAGGTTGTCCATTATCTGCTTGTCTTCTGAATACTCGAGGAAAACTATTAAAAAGAAATGGGGTAAATCCCCTTCCTAAGCTATTTTAGGTCAGGTAATAAATTAGTTCTGTAGAAATAACAATTCAGTTGCTAAAATTCCTGTAAACCCTAATCTCAACTCAACAATGACTTGTTAATGAAGGTACTGTGAATGAAAATCTTGCTTGGAAAAGGTATTTTCAATCAGGAACAATGCCCAAAGGCTACAGATTTGTCTTCTACACCCACATTTCTTTGGTGTAATATTCTGGTAATATTACGATGGACTTTTATTTCCATCTTTGCTATTAAAAGTGTAATATTCTTCAGTTTTTCTTTAGCCTAAAGGAAATGAAAGGAAAAACAGTCTAAACTTGTCATTTCTTTGATTGCATGACTCACAGCTAATTCATATATTAAAAAAGAATCCCTCCTTTTATTACTCTTCTTCTACATTCCATGGATCTGCTCCTGAATTTTGGGATCGAGTTAACCCAGTGGTCTGCCTCAAAATTCTAATCCCTTCAACTTTGATGCAGGCTCATCACAATCTGGTGATCTTTCATTATAATCTCTGGCCCAGAAGTCAGAGACCTACATTCCACATTCTCTCTACAAGAGAAAAATACCCCTTTTGTGAAACAGTTATCATGTTTAGCTTTCAATCAATGCGCTAACTATACTCCAGGTACTGCCTACATTACCTATGAAATGGCTTGGCTACATCCTTCATTCAACCCATATCTTGCTAATGGAAAACCTATATAATATAAATCAGGGGTGTCAAACTCACGGCGTCACGGCGTCATCACGTGACGTATTGGGACTTTCCCCCACTTCACTAAACCAGGTGGGGGCAGGGCCAGCACGTGATGCATCCAGCCCGTGGGCCATGAGTTTGACACCCCTGATATAAATGATAATATAAATGATATTTTAATTTAATTTAATTTAAATGCTAAATGTCCTTGTCCCTAAACTTCCATGTTCAAACTACTAGGTTCCCAAAATTACTTTTCAAAACATCTTCCATTTCTTCAGTTACATATGTGGTTCCTTAGCAGATTTGCTTTGCTTAACTACTAATCTCTGAAATGGATGTATTCAGTAAGACATTGCACTGTTAATATTGAAAACCAGCCAGCCATGTTAAGCTGGATATAATCATTCCACAAATGGATGCCCTAATCTGAAGCCTTGCATCTTCTCTTCTTCTGCTCAGCCTACATCTGTTTGCATCTATTCATGATCAGAAATTGGCAGATGGTTCATAACTGGATTAAATCACTTTTATAGGTGTTTGCTCTAATTCTTCACATAACTAAGATTTATTCTTGCCTTCTCCAGCTACTATCACTATGCATTTTAATAACCCCACAGTGACAGAGGCAACTGAAGGTTGACTTTCTCACTGGGATATTCTCTGTGTATTTGAGAAAACTTATTTTTCAAGGAGACAGCAGGATATATTACATCAACCTCCAAGGCCTCCATTTGACAGCATGGATTCTCCTATGCAGACATTCAACTAGAAGGTCACATTGCTAATTCTTAGAAAAACCTGTGCTCTTAAGATGGACTTTTATTTCTAAGTTTGCTATAAAAAATTGTAATATTTCAGTGATTTTTCAAGGGTTTCTTTTTGCTTAAAAGGCAAAAGGTCTAAATTTGTCACCTGTTTCAGTTAAATATGTCCCTGTAACAGGTTATACTATCTTCTTGCACAGCTAAATGTTTCAAAGATCTGTTGAATTTATATCCTCTATTCTGCCTGTGATGGCAGGCTGTCTCCATGAACCCAGTTCCAACATGGAGTCAGTTTATGTTTCTCAGTCTTCTAACTGCACAGCTGTGCAAAACTGCAGTATCTATTGGTATGCACCTGTTGGCCCACAAAGATTGCAAATTCTGAATGCAATCGCATGAGTGCATCGGTCATGAGAACGCCATACCCTTCTTAGCAGATATTTCGTATCTTCTTTTCCATGAAAGCTACTGTCAGGAGGATGGGTGGGCTCACATTTCATCCTAAGCTATAATGAAGTTCACTTAAACTAAGCAAGATGTGTGAGTCCATTCATTATAGCTTTCTTAGGTATATACAAGATCACTATAATTTAAAAGCCTTGATATTATGTGTAAACACAATTAATTTATCCCTTCCATGAATTTACTTTAAAAAAAAAGCTGGCCAAACAAATAATCACCTGCTAATCATTCACAACTTATACTAGGATTAACTTGCTGGGTGCTCCAGCACTGGAAGTTTTTAAGAAGATGTTGGATAACCATTTGTCTGAAGTGGTGTAGGGTTTCCTGCCTAAGCAGGGGGTTGGACTAGAAGACCTCCAAGGTCCCTTCCAACTCTGTTATTTCTATTTCTATTTCTATTTCTATTTCTAACTTCATAATGTTTCAAATGCCCCAGAAAGGCCATGGACAGGACAAGAGCAGGATAGAAACCTTCTCTTTGTGTTCCTGAGCAATTAGTGTCAAGAGGCCTACTCCCTCTGATCCTGAAAATATGGTGACTAATAGGCATTGATAGTTTTATCCCCCCATTGATTTTTCTAATATCTTTTTAAGGGTAATAAAAGCAGAGTTGATAGCCACTGCTGCTTTTTAAGATAGCAGAATCCATGCACTCTGTGGTGCAAAAAAGCTTATTATTTAGTCTGTCACAAATCTTTCACCTTTTGTCTTCTTTAGGGGACCTAAAGGTCCTCTGCTGGTGACCTTCTACCGCTGCATCATAGAGAGTATTTTAACTTACTGCGCCTGTGTCTTGTTTGCCAATTGCACAGTGGCAGATAGGACAGCTCTCCAGAGGGTTAACATCATTGCCCAGAGGATCATTGGTTGCCCTCTCCCCTCCTTGGAAGAGCTTTATAGCTCCTGCTGCCTTAAGAAAGTTCAAAACATTCTTAAAGATCCATCTCATCCTGGGCACTCTTTTTTTGAACTATTACTGTTATGTTCTAACTGTTTCAACTGTGTTGCATGGTTCCAACCAGGTCCAGCGTTTGAGCGGGAAAAAGCTCAAACGCTATTGGCTGGTCTGTCTGACAGCTCCCTATAAAAGGGCAAGCTGTCAGACTGCTCTTTGCTGGTTGCTTACACAAGAGCTGAAATAAAGAGCTGCTTTGGAAGTCTGTCTCCTGTCATCTCTACCCACTATCTAACAGTGGCGACGAGGGCTTGGGCCAGGAGAACTGTGACTAGCTTCTTCAGCACTTTCAACCAGCCAGGCAGAC
>QLTV01002677.1:1619263-1632643 GCA_003457575.1 Thermophis baileyi
ATGCTGGACAGCTCCATCCAGGAGGGGAGGGGTGTTATGTTCTAACTGTTTCAACTGTGTTGCATGGTTCCAACCAGGTCCAGCGTTTGAGCGGGAAAAAGCTCAAACGCTATTGGCTGGTCTGTCTGACAGCTCCCTATAAAAGGGCAAGCTGTCAGACTGCTCTTTGCTGGTTGCTTACACAAGAGCTGAAATAAAGAGCTGCTTTGGAAGTCTGTCTCCTGTCATCTCTACCCACTATCTAACAATTACCATCTGGCAGACTTTATGTTCTAGCTGTTTAATCTGTGTTGCATGGTTCCAACCAGGTCCAGCGTTTGAGCGGGAAAAAGCTCAAACGCTATTGGCTGGTCTGTCTGACAGCTCCCTATAAAAGGGCAAGCTGTCAGACTGCTCTTTGCTGGTTGCTTACACAAGAGCTGAAATAAAGAGCTGCTTTGGAAGTCTGTCTCCTGTCATCTCTACCCACTATCTAACAATTACCATCTGGCAGACAGTACAGGACAGGGGTGGGTTCTAACTTACCTCTCTGCCGGTTCGCTTCCTCCCGCACCACGTAGCCACACCTCGTGGGCGCGCACGCGCATGCGCAGTGCAAAAAAATAATTTTTTTTAAAAAAAACCCGCTGAAAACAAGATGGCGACGCATGCACAGTGCTGGAAACTCGGCTTCTGCGCATGCGCAGAAGAAAAAAAAACGGCTTGAAAAGATTATTGGAAAGCACTCTGCCAAAGTGTTCCCATTCAATGAAGCTTGTCTCTCACCCAAGGTTGCTGTTGATTGCATGTTTTTCTCTTCCTCATGCTTATTTTTCAGCCCTTGCCTTACAAGGAGTGGAATGCCCCAATGATGAAGTATCGTGTACAGTGGCGGCTTGAGAATGAAGGCCAATGGGATGAGGTGGAAATTGAAGACCCTCCTGTACTGGTGACAGATACCCCTGTCTTCTCACCTTATGAGATCAAAGTGCAAGCACAGAATGATTTTGGCAAAGGGCCTGAACCTGAACCTGAAAAAGGTTACTCAGGGGAGGATGGTGAGTAATGAGGGATCCATTCGCGTTATGCCCATAGATTCAACAAAACTCAGCTATGTTACAAATTGAGGGAGTTTTAATCCCAGCACATCTGGAGGTATCAAATGGAGGAGGGGTGGAGCTAATGTAGATTATTTCCGTACCAACCGTGGCAGGAAACCAAATTAGATGCTGACCACCAATCTCCTTTTTCAAACAATTCAGTAGAACATTGCTATGCTATCATTGCTCTCCACCCTGCATCTAAGATTTCCATTTCTCTCACATTTCTGAGGTAGTTTTTAAATCCTTATTTCTGAAAATGTTTGTTTTTGAAAAAGAAAAAAGTTGTAATTATCTTCTTTATCATCTTTTAGATGTAAGATGATCCCTCACCTCCCATGTTTATGTAAGAGTTATTTTCTAAATACTGTAGGATTCAAATATGTTACTCTTACTTCCTCCAATGAGAAGAAGTCTGATGGCATCCTTGCAGGCTTGTTAATTTGAAAATTGCTGCCTCCTAATTTTTGAAACCCATAGTCCAATGTTCTCAACCTGGGCAGTTTTAAGATGCCTGGACTTTAACCCCAATGCTGGCTGGGGAATTCTGGGATTTGAAGTCCAGGCATCTTAAAGCTGCCCAGGTTGAGAAACACTGCCACAATCTATTGTGACTTTTCTCCTATAATGTCTGGCTGCCTTCAAGGACAGATAGCTCTGTTGGATGGGGAATGGTTTTACTACTCAGTAGATTAGATTAGATTAGATTAGATTAGATTAGATTAGATTAGATTAAAATCCAGTTGCCCCCCTGAAAATGCACTTTGGGGACAATCTAGTTTAGCATTATGTGTACACACACAGTAACAGAGTTGGAAGGGACCTTGTAGGTCATCTAGTCCAACCCCCTGCTCAAGCAGGAGTCCCTACATCATTTCCGACAAATGGCAGTCCAATTTCCTCTTGAAAGTCTCAAGTGTTGGAGCTCTCACAACCTCCGAAGGCAAGCTGTTCCACTGGTTGATAGCTCTCACTGTCAGAAATTTTCTCCTTATTTCCAGGTTGAATCTCTCCTTGGTCAGTTTCCATCCATTATTCCTTGTCTGGCTTTCTGGTGCCTTGGAAAACAGCCTGACCCCCTCCTCTCTGTAGTAGCCTCTCAAGTATTGGAACACTGCTATCATGTCTCCCCTGGTCCTTCTCTTCGCTAGACTAGCCATGCCCAGTTTTTGCAACCGCTCTTCGTATGTTATAGTTTCCAGACCCCTAATCATCCTGGTTGCTCTCCTCTGCACTTTCTCTAGAGTCTCAACGTCTTTTTTGTAGTGTGGTGACCAAAACTGGATGCAGCACTCTAGGTGTGGTCTAATAAGGCTTCATAGAGTGGTATTATTACCTCCCTAGTTCTAGATTGTATCCTTCTATTAATGCAGTTTAGGATTGTATTGGCTTTTTTGGCTGCCGCTGCACACTGCTGGCTCATGTTTAGCTGGTTGTCTACTAAGACTCCAAGATCCCTCTCGCAGTCACTGCTATTGAGTGTGGTTTCACCCAGTAAAACAAATGGAGCAGGATTTACTGTACTTCTCGCCCATACCCAGCAAAAACTGTCAAAAAGATAAGCAACAGTTCAGGGGTGAAATTCAAAATTTTTCCCTACTGGTTCTGTGGGCATGGCTTGGTGGGCATGGCAGGGGAAGGATACTGCAAAATCTCCATTCCCACCCCACTCCAGGGGAAGGATACTGCAAAATCTCCATTCCCACCCCACTCTGGGGCCAGCCAGAGGTGGTATTTGCCGGTTCTCTGAACTACTCAAAATTTCCGCTACCGGTTCTCCAGAACCTGTCAGAACCTGCTGAATTTCACCCCTGCAACAGTTTACACAAACAGTCCTGTATAATTGGATATTTTAACCATACAGAAGTCTTTAATGACAGAATTCAGTTATTGCTTTCACCATCATAGTCATCTTGGTCATATGTAGATAAAAAATACTGGAGACAGGTCCTTGAAATGGCTGGATTTTATTTTTTCTAAATTGAGGGTGGGCTATTGCCTGCTTGTTCAGCCAGCAGTTTCAACTAAAACTTTCCCAAAAGTTCAAACTGAAATTTGTATAATACTGGAAGACCTTGACCCAATTAACATTCCAATACTGAACCTACTTACCATAGCTAACCTCACTGGGAGATTCCTTAGTAATCATTTCTAAGATTGCACAGTACGTTAGAGATTTCTTCTATCACTTCATCTTAATTTATATTTGTGCCTCCTGTGATACTCCAACTTTTCTCTCTCTCATGCTGGCAGGGAGGAGTTTTACTGTACTGCTCAGAAGGATGGGGATTTCTGATTTTTTCCCCCCTATTTGCCAACTTTGCTTCCAACTCGATAAAGCATATTGTACAACTAAAAAGCTTGCTATTGTACTACTTTGTGACATTTGGGACTACCTTAATAGAGGAATTCCCCAATAGGGCTTTCTTTGGGGATTTGGAGTCTTGGCACTTGCAGAATTCCCAATGCCATGTCTCTTTGTAGAACTGTCAGACTGAACTTTCATCTCCCCTTCCTTTCTTGCTGAAATTGTAAGTGTAAAGGATCCCTCTTTTCCCCAGTGCCGGAGGCTGTCCCTGAAGATCTGCTGATTGAGATGATAAACAGCACTACCATCAAGCTTTCTTGGATCCTTCCCAACAGAGAGAAAATTTGGGGACATCTCAAGGGATTCAAGGTATGGCACAAGAACTTCGCATTGCATCCTGGAGGACAGCATTTGAAGCACTTTTTAAAATACTTGGTGCCCTCGAGATATGTTAGAATTGGACATATCTAGTGGCTGGCTAGATTTCTGCAGCCTAAGTGCGGTAGTACTACTCCTAGAATCCTCAAAGGGCAGACTAGCTGGAGTATTATGGGTTAAAATTCAAAATATTTGGAAAACTCCAGATCCGGGGTAGATAGATAGAGAGAAATCTGTTCTGTCAGAATTACTGTAAACATTATCTCTCGTATAAATCCTGTTAACTGCCTTCATACTGTAAACTTTATCCTTCATATAAATTCCCAAGCTATTGTAATATTGCATCTCCAAGTAGTAAAACCAGAGTAAACAATGTAAAAGAGTCAACTGATGCAGAACAAATTTCACCACGTAAGAGGAACTGTGGAAAGTCCTCAGGTATAATATATCCACACAGGTTACAAGATGCGGATGTTTATGGTACAGAACTGAGATTGATTTGCTGCAGAATTGCTTTTTAATTTTTTTGTTTTTTAAACTCAGGGTAAACACTGGCCTGTGGGACTTCAGCAAGACTCTGAATAGAACTGCCATTCGGCCAGAAGTTTACTGACCAGGCTAGAATTACAACTGAATGTAAACCCAGAAATTGTATGTTTTGTTTGTATCATTTCCCTGCTTTTTGTGAGAGATTCCTTGTTAAAGGTGCCCTTCAGGGAAGGGAACATTCGATACATGCTGAAAAGCATTTTGGCCTTGTATGCCTTCTATTCATACAAATTAAGAAGGAGACATAATTCTTGACATGCTCAGAGGCACTCTTCCAACACATTTTGGAGGAGTGAGCGATTCCACTTACGATGGCAGGCATTTTTTAAAAAAACTTGCCAATATTGAGTGAGCTGGTGGATGTGGGTGTCTTGAAGTCTAGGCAAATAATTTCTCCCTCTTTCTCTTTCTTTCTCTGAAATTCCACCTTCACCAGGTGTATTACTCCAGGCTGGGAACCCTGGCAGAACGTAGCCGTCGACAGGCCCATCTTCACTTCCATTCCCACGGGGAGCTGCTGATTTTGGGGAATGTGTCTGAAGTCATACTGGGGGGCCTCAGGCCCTGGAGCCGGTACCAGGTTCAGCTGGCAGTGTTGAATGGGCGGGGGGAGGGGCCCCGCAGCGAGGCCATGGAGTTTGTTACACCTGAGGGAGGTAAGAACCGGCGGCCTTTCGCCCTCAGAACTTTCAATCTGTGCTTCCCTCTATGCACCTTCTGAACTTCTTTCCAACTTCTGCTCCTACTCCTAGAAACTCTCTCCGTCCATATTACTTTATTTAGACCTCGCATTATGTGCAGAATATCAGACAGAATGTATGAAAGAGTTGAAACATGAGTTGTGAACACAGAAATACTTTGCTCACAAACCAGGTCTGAAAGGCATGGGATGTGCTGAAATGAAACAAATCCCAGGCTGTCCAACTGTTTTCCTATTTGGCAACCCCATTTACGATATTTTAACTTTACGAGAAAATATGGAATGCAACCAGGGAAATAGTGTATAAGGCAGGGGTGTCAAACTCAATTTCATTGAGGGCCGCATCAGGGTTGTGTTTGACCTTGGAGGGCCAGGGTGGGCATGGCCATGGTGGGCATGGCCAGCTCAACATCACTCGTGTCGGGGCGCCTGTGGTGGCCTGAGTGCTCTGCCAGCGAAAATGGGCTCCCAAGCTATGTTTTCACCTGCGACGGCCTCCTGCAACCCTCTCCCGAGCTCCATTTTCGCTGGCAGAGGCACCGCGGGCTGGTCCTTCACTGTTTCCAGCGCGGCCCCGCGGGCCAGATCTAAGCACCCCGTGGGCCGGATCTGGCCCCCGGGCCTTCAGTTTGACACCCTTGGTATAAGGCATAAATCAGGATTGGACTCCTAAATCAAATAAATTAAAATGAGCCTCTATTAACCACAGCTTCCCCTGCCCACTCAATTAATCAGTTTGTAGAAACTATTGTCTAAAAAGTGAAACTTTGCATTAAGCAGATATTGGGGGGGAACTATTGCTGTTATTGTTACTATTACTGTTATACAGAAATAATGATATGGTAGGTGTGGACAATCTTTTAGGGGTTCTAAAAGAATATAATAAGGGTTAGCAGTGCAATAGGAGGAGTAATAGTAGAAAGTGGACAAAATATATTACTGTATATCTGAGTATGTGGGTAGAGCTGGATTTTTCTGGATTGGAGGAAATTAGGTTTTCCTTTATGTTATTAAAACTTAGTTAGTTAAGGCCTCATTAGTTAGCATCATTTATATGCTGCCTCAGTCATAGATTCTTGGTGACTTACATCTAATATTCATACTAAACTCAAAAATTCTAAAAACATAACGATAAAAATGCAAACCACTAAAAACAAAAGCTAGAGAGAAGACAAGACCCTTGTGTTGACAACCTGTTCCTCAAATTTCTGTGTCAGTGTTTCTCAACCAAGGCAAATTGAAGATTTGTGGACTTTAACTCCCAGACTTCCATGCACTTAAAGCTGCCAAGGTTGAGAAACACTGCTCTATGTTAAAAAAATGTTTATTTTATTTTTTTTAATCTTAAAAGATTATAGTAAAGGTACCATCTTGGTCTCGAGGATAAGATGTTTCATTGGGCTTGAGCTGTCATAGAAATCCATTTCTGGAACTCAGGACCCCTCACTTTTTGTGGTCTGGTAATCCTCAACACATCTCCCAATTTGTGTGTTTATGATAGACTCTTGTAGTGTAGTATTATGTCATGTAGAAGAGACATCAAACTCTCTATTTCCCACCCTCATAGTGGCAGAAAAATTGCAGTACAGCATTGCAGTCAAAAAGGACTCACGACATACCTGTCTTTGGGACTTGAAGTTTCCCATCTATTCTACTGTAGGATAATTTTATTTCCTCTTCATAACAACAGTGATTTCATTCTATCAGGACCTTTGTTGTGGCTTTGGTTGCAATACTAAGGTGACAGAGTAGGTAAATTAAGAATTATGCGATGAATGCGTTGTTAATGGCATATACCGTGTTTCCCCGAAAATAAGACCCTGTCTTATATATATTTTTTGAACCCTGAAATAAGCGCTTGGCCTTATTGCCATGCACTCAAAAGCCCGATCTTATTTTCGGGGAAACAGGGTAGTGCTTTTATTTTGATGGGCTTGTTCTTGCTAATGGAGCCGAGGTGGCGCAGTGGTTAGAGTGCAGCACTGCAGGCTACTTCAGCTGACTGCTAGCTGCAGTTCAGCGGTTCAAATCTCACCGGCTCAAGGTTGACTCAGCCTTCCATCCTTCTGAGGTGGGTAAAATGAGGGCCCAGATTGTTGGGGGCAATATGCTGACTCTGTGAACCGCTTAGAGAGGGCTGTAAAGCACTGTGAAGCGGTATATAAGTCTAAGCGCTATTGTAAGTGCTATAATGGGAATTTGCTCCGAGTATTTGGAGAATCCAAAAGGCTGGAGCATGCCCTGTCCACTACAGCTTTCTTCCCACTTCTCACCATTTATAACCCTCTCCTTCGCATTTACATTCCTTGTGCCCTTCACTCTCCATTTCTCTTTGCCTTCTTACATAGTACCTAGCATCCCTGAATCCTTTCAGTTGGACTATCTCTCGGACACAGCAGTGTTGCTAGAGTGGATGCCTCCAAAATTCCCTAACGGGAAATTACTGAGATACGTGTTGGGATACCAACAAGGTGAGTCTGTAGCAGCTCTGGGTATTTCGGGGGTCTGTAGCACAAGGAACCTGGAGAGGAAAATCCTCACACATATTTTATATTTAGGTACTGTATGTTGCTTTTGATGCTGCTGTTCTTGTCACAACTTTCTTTGAGTGATTATTACTTCTGCATCAATACTGTTAATCAGAACTATAGAGTCAAAGGACCTTTGAAGGTGATCAAGGTTCAGCAATGAAGGATGTTCTGAATCAAGCGTAGATTGGTTATGCTATCATCAGGCAGTTTAACACAACGCAATGGTACATTCAATCAGATTATATTTTATTCTTCAGGCATCCTCTGACAACACTCACGGTTATGTAGAAGTTCTTCTGAATCTACAGTCATAATCTGGAATCATCACGAATATTGTAAAAAAGGATTAACGTTTCCCCATCTCCCTCTTCAGGCATCCTTTCCCGGTAGCTAGCTTGAAAGAGACTTCCTTTGGGAGAGCGTACTTCAATTACTCCCGCCCCCCAGGCATACTTCAATGACCAATAAGAGTACACAGTTATGATCACATGCCATGGACTACATGGCATGGACTACATTCCCCAGAATGCTATGTCTTAAAGAGACAGTTCTTAATTCTAGGCTAAACCCTTGATAAGCCAGCACAAAGGATGCAGTTAGAGAATCTCTGTGAAATGACTATCTGGCCTGTACTTAAAAATCCCCAGCAACGAAGAACAACTGCTTCTCGGATCAAAGACTTCCCTGATGTTTTGCTGAAATTTGCTTTCCTGCCGTTTCCACCTGATGTTGTAATCCTACCTCCCGCTGTAATACAGAATAATTCTACCCTCAGTCTTTCAGTTACTTCAAGAATCCTAACATTTCCCCTCCCCCCCCCAGTCTTGTTTTCTATAAGCTGAATTTACCTCTTCTTTCAATACTTTTTCAAGGCAGAGTCTGGTTTCACAGGATTTTCACCATGCTGGTTTCCATGTCTTAGTAAAATATGTGGCACCAGAATGGGTCGTAGCTTTTTGAAAGCAGAATGATTACGTCTTTCTTCCATTCCTTTAGTTTCAGTAGTAGATAATCACGTTTCTGATGAATCTGAAGGGACTTAAAGATACTCAGGATGGGAGACATATTAAAAATGGAATCTGATTTCTAGCATATTGTGGCAAGAATCACTAGCTAGCATTCGGTGATTTTTGCCACAATATGCTAGAAATCGGGTTCCATTTTTAATATCTTTCCCATCTTCCTTCCCTTAATGCATGGTTCCTTCTTATCTGTTTTATGCTTGTTGAACACTGCCAACTCAGCAACAGGATTTGCATTTTCTGGCATGATACCCGCCTTCTCCAAGCTGACAGGTTCTGCGAAATGGACAGCAGGTTGGATGACAATGGCATTATTTTCTGATAATTGACCTGTTACTCTTCTGCCATCTTGTGCCTAGCCAATCAGACAGAGATGGACATTGGCAACATCCACATCCCAGCCACCCAGTTAAGCCTCAATCTCAGTGACCTTGATCCCCACACTCCTTACAAATTCTCCTTGTGGGCAGAAACCAAAGAGGGTCGAGGAGAAATATCCTTACTTGAGGAACATACAATGCACGAGTCAGGTATGTGAAGCCTTAAAAATATTTCCTACTAATCTTACAGTATTTCCTACAACATTCTCCTAGAAGCCATGGTTACGCTTAATTTTTTAAATTATTATTTCCTGTTTGGTTTGCTCTCTGCCTTTTGTTCAGAAGCTCATTTTGAAAACATAGTGCTCCCTGTTTCAATTTTCGCTTTTAATAACTCTGTAAAGTAGGCTCTGTAAAGATGAGAGACTATGACTGCCCTGATCTCCTCCTGAGCATCCATGGCTTTATGACCTGTATTCACACTTACAACCATCACACTATTCCAGCAGTCACACTATTGCAATTTGGACACTTGGCAGCCAGCTCACATTTACAACCAGTTACAGCATCCTGCAGTTTTGTAATTATAACCTGTGGCCCATTGGGGAAGTTGGATTTGCTTAATGACTTCATGATTCATTTAACAACCATGTTAAAAATGATTATAACATTGAGTCCAGTCATGTAATGATTCACTTTATGACTGTTTTGATGATGGAGATTCTGATCCCAATTGTCATAAGTCAAGGACTCCCTGTAGACCATAATTGGTCTATGATATTTCCATTGATTACATCTCTACTAGGGTCTACTTGAATTGTTTACACTGTTAGCCTGTGCCTTTCTCTGTCACAATTCCTTTAATTTTAATTTAATTTCCTACTTTCAGCTGTGAAAACCTTTGTGAGTGTGTTCTGCCTACTATGTTATATAGAGGCGAGAGTTGGGTATTCAAAAGAAGCATGAAAGTGAAATTGAATACAATAGAATTAGTTACTTAGTGTGTGGTCAAATAAGAAGAGGTAGGGCTGAGAATGAATGAGTGCTGAATGAATGTGTATTGAATTCAAAATAAAATGACAGTATAGACTTTCAGGTGGTTTGGTCATGTAGAGGGAATGAGTGTTGAACTATACAACATCTAGGAAGATGAAGTGGTGAAGAAGAAGACTAAAAAAATCATGATTGTATGAGTTATTGAGATCTTGAAAAAGAGAGAGGGACATTACAGAACAGGCAATGTATGAAGCAGTGTATGGACACTGTAGAAGGAATGCTTGGTTTAGCTTGATATAAAAATATGAAGAAATGTGTTGAATGGTTTGGGTGTTCTAGCTATGTTTCCTAATATTTTCCCCTTATCTCGCCTTCTAATTGCTTTATCTAACTATTTCTTATTCCTTTACTGTGCTCTACATAATGCTGCTCACCCAAAAGGAAATAACATGATATGTACATATGTATGTATGTATCTACTCAGCGATACTGAAGTATCAGATGTCATAGTGGATGGTCCAGCATGTGTTAAGCAATTTGAAAACAAGAAACTACAGCAGCCGTGTATCAGGTTGTGTTGGCAACATAATCAGAACTTATGGAGAGAATAAGACATTAGACACACACAATGTAAAAACCTTGAATTTTTAGCTAAAAACATTAATATTCACAGGGACCATTTTTTGTGCAGTTGCAGCTATACTACAGCAGCTCCTTCTGGCTGGGAGTCCTTTCTTTGATCTCAGCTTCTTTACTTTTTTTCTCCCTTTACTTTTTCAAAGCTCCTTTCCAGGGATTCTCTCCCCCCCCCCCCGATGCCTGATTTTGTCTGGGCTGGGAAATTAAGCAAAGGCAGGCATGAATGAGAAACTACCACAAAACCTGCTAGGCCATGGACTGCATTGGCAAACTAGTTTTATATTGCTGCCACAGAAATTGGATGAGTATGTCCCAATTCCCACAGTGGAAATATAGTTAATCTGGTAGTTTTTTGGAGGTCTTAATGACCGTGCTGTTCGCTCTGAAGCCTGCAAGGGTGGGACTTGTGTAGATTCTCCAGATATTGTGATTTTAATACTTTTCTCTCTCATTTTCTCCCTGCCTCTATGCCCAGTGAACTTGTCTTTTGTAAACATCAGTGTGGGCGAGACAGGAGAAAACTTCACCACCATCATCTGGATCCCACGTCAGAACCAGCGAGATGTGGAGTTTGCAGTCCATCTTATGAGCAAAACAGGTAAGAGGAGGGATGTGGATGTCCTCTTTCTTGTATGGTCTTCATGGTCCTATCTCAGCCATGAGTAAGCATCTTTTGGGGTGAAAAGCTCTGTAGATCACTCACTGTTGGCTTAGGAGCTACACTTGTTCTTATATACATGCCCCCTACAAAATCCTCTTTCACTAACATCTCATACCATATATCAGTGATGGCGAACCTTTTTGGCACCGAGTGCCGGAAAGGGAGCACTTCACACACACACACACACATGCTGGTCTGGGCCGCGACCAGGAAGAGGAGTTGCCCAGGGGGCATGCGCGCACCGGAAAATGTACTTCTGGTTTCCGGCATGCTCATGCGCGCCGGCCGACAAGTCTTCCGGTAACTGCCGTGCATGCGCACGCACCAATCAGCTGGCTGCCGCGCATGCTCATGCCAGAAAACGGAAGACCAGCTCTTCCGGTTTCCGGCACTGCCGCATGCACAAAGGCCAGCTAATCGTCACATGCGCATGCGCGCCAGAAACCCAGAAGAGGAACGGGCGACGCCACGCATGCCAGGCAACATAGCTCCGTGTGCCACTTTGGGCACGCGTGCCATAGGTTCGCCATTACGGCCATATACATTCTACCACTCTTTTCCTACACCTGGGCACAGAGAGAGGGAGAGGGAGAGGGAGAGGGAGAGGGAGAGGGAGGGAGGGAGGGAGGGAGAGAGAGAGAGAGAGAGAGAGAGAGAGAGAGAGAGAGAGAGAGAGAGAGAGAGAGAGAGACTTTTCATTCTATTCAGGACTAGCTGGAATCTATGACCTGACCCATCAGGTTTCTTCTTATTGTTCTTTTCTTCCCTCTTTCCAGTCATCTGTAGCAATATCTTTGGCAGGGATGAGGAATTCTCCCTGCCTGCCCAGCTGATTTATTGAAATTGCTAATTTTATATGTTGGGAAATCAGTGATTTGCAAGTGCTGGAAGGGGACAGGTTTCTCCCTTTTGAAGGCCTTTTCTTGTAAATTCCTATTTTCCTTATGAGGAAATAAGTGGTTTTTCAATCACTGGGAGTCCATAGTAAAGTCTACTTTCCATCAGCTAGCAGCTGAAGAGTAATGAAGAATAGGATATTAATCCATGACAGCAATAAAGGGAGGGAGGGGGGAGNAGAGAGAGAGGGAGGGAGGGAGGGAGAGGGAGAGAGAATAATAACAATAAATTACAACTGGCTGGATTCCTACTAGACTAAAATCAAAGGCAACGCATACTGGTTCAGCAGAGTGGGGAACTCAGCCACAACCTTTCTGTCTCTCCCTTTATTTCAAACAGACAAGGGACAATGGCATGATGTAGGGAAGGCCAGTTCTGGCCAGGGCTCATACAGCATTCCAGATTTGCAGCCAGGCAAGCAGTATCGTGTCCGACTGGTGAAAGTACACCGAACTGGGGACGTTCAAATCATTTGGGAGTCAGATGTGGAGACCAGTGGTGTGGGTAAGTTACATTGGAGAACCAGGAATCATCCAAGACATAATTATTAATTATTTATTAATTAATAATATAGAAATGCTCAAAATTCATCTGTTTTTAAATTTACTTGTTTGTTGTTTCCTTAACTAACTTATTTGGCCAGAATAGGATCAGAAGTTAGAGGACAAGCTAACTCTAGTCAGGGCATGAGTTCCTTTATATTGGAATAACAATGTGTTTAATGTGGATCTAGATTACAAACTATTCCTATGAATTCCTCACTCAATCATAAAGTAGGGTATTTTGATGATAAACACCACATAAATGTCACATTTGGTAAATTTTGATATTTCCTTGTCACTCTTGCAAAACAACTATTAGTAGAAT
Organism: Thermophis baileyi; assembly: GCA_003457575.1. Lineage (NCBI taxonomy): Eukaryota > Metazoa > Chordata > Lepidosauria > Squamata > Dipsadidae > Thermophis > Thermophis baileyi. The sequence continues at coordinate 1,632,211 of QLTV01002677.1, forward strand.
GCAAGAAGGAAGGAAGGAAGGGGTTTCTAGCAACAAAAGAATGTATTGGGTCTATTGTGGTATAATTTTAAAGTAAATGAACAATACCTATTGACAGTTAGCACTCCATGTTCTCTTTGTAAACTTTTAGATACATACATATAGTTTAGAGCAGGGTTGTACAAAGCCTTCCGAATGCTTTCCCAAGGATGGGTCCAGAAGTTTGGAAACATCTGACTTTAGTTCAGCATTCAATACCATCATTCCAGACACTCTTCTAACTAAGCTAAACCAGCTAGCAGTACATGAACACACTTGTAAGTGGATCATAAGCTTACTAACAAACAGGAAGCAGCAGGTGAAGATAAGCAGAATCACATCAGATACCTGTACAATTAGCACAGGGGGCCCACAAGGATGTGTGCTCTCTCCACGTCTCTCTCTATACCAATGA
>QLTV01002677.1:1633377-1646962 GCA_003457575.1 Thermophis baileyi
ACTACTATTAATCTTCTCATCGTTCCCATCACCCATCTCCTCCCACAAATGACTGTATGACTGCAACTTTGTTGCTTGTATCCTTACAATTTACATTGACTGGTTCCTAATATGATTTGATTGCTTATTTGTACCCGGACTATCATTAAGTGTTGTACCTTATGATTCTTGACGAACTTATCTTTTCTTTTATGTACACTGAGAGCATATGCACCAAGAGAAATTCCTTGTGTGTCCAATCACACTTGGCCAATAAAAAAAATTCTATTCTATTCTATCTAAATTGCTCTGGAAATAATTAATTTCTACTCATTTCCCAGTTCAGTAGCAAGTTGGGAAAGTTCAGAATTCTGCCTTCCAATTATCAAGCCTAAGGTTTTTAAAGAAATCTCTCTCTTGTTCAACTTCAAATTCAAGTGACCTGCTCACTTTTTTGTTTTGAGACGGAATATAATTACTTTGAAAAGGAAGAAGGTTTGCCTTGTTAGGAATATGCATGGCAAATTTCAAAGAGAGACCCTGAGGGTCTGATTGTAAAGGGACACCCTTTTTGTTCACAACTGTCTATCAGATTAACCAAATGAATCCACTAATCCCTCCCAGGGGTGTCACTGTCACTTTCTCCTTACTGCTGTTTGTCCACCCATCGCAAAGCATCCTTCTCTGCCTGCACATCTGCCAATGCTATGCTGTCCAGTGAGTTGATAGATACTGTGCTATTTTAAAGTGTAGGATGATTTCCTAAGCTAGCAATGAATAAAACTGACCATCCACTACTAGCCATTGAGAGGGCTGCTGCTTTGCTGCTTCATGGACTGTGTGCTCTCAAGGCAATTAATTAAATTAATACCTAATTAATTTAGCTATGAAGCTAGGAAAAATGAAAATGGTATGGAGATGCAGTTTCAACTACTTGGCCAATGTTGGGATCTGGCCTTGTATTCTAGTTTTAGGGCTTTCCCACTATGTAGACCACATATACCAGATAGGAATGAAACCAGTTTAAGAAATCCCTTTCCAGATTTCAGCCCCTTCTTTGGAAATTCTTAGGATTTTTTAAAATATTCAGTCAAAATGGGGCTTCCTATAGGATTAGATTAGATTAGATTAATAGAGTTGGAAGGGACCTTGTAGGTCATCTAGTCCAACCCCCTGCTCAAGCAGGAGTCCCTACACCATTTCAGACAAATGGCAGTCCAATCTCCTCCTGAAAGTCTCAAGTGTTGGAGCTCTCAGAACCTCCGAAGGCAAGCTGTTCCACTGGTTGATCGCTCTCACTGTCAGAAAGTTTCTCCTTATCTCCAGGTTGAATCTCTCCTTGGTCAGTTTCCATCCATTATTCCTGGTCTGGCCTTCTGGTGCCTTGGAAAACAGCCTGACCCCCTCCTCTCTGTGGTAGCCCCTTAAGTATTGGAACACTGCTATCATGTCTCCCCTAGTCCTTCTCTTCGCTAGACTGGCCATGCCCAGTTCTTGCAACCACTCTTCGTATGTTATAGTTTCCAGACCCCTAATCATCCTGGTTGCTCTCCTCTGCACTTTCTCTAGAGTGGTGCAGTGACCTAGAGGTGGAGCTCTTGCCTCACAATCAGGAGGCTGTGAGTTCGATCCTAGGTAGGGAAAGATATTTCTCTCTCTGGGCACAATGAGAATATATCTGCTGAACAAAACTCCACATTGGTGACAGGAAGGGCATCCAGCCATTAAACACTCTGCTAGCTCCATTCAGTTGCCCAGACTCCACCCTGCAAGGGATTATGGGGTCATTAAAATATGATGATGATGATGATGATGATGATGATGATGATGATGATGATGATGATAATGGGGCTTCCTATAACTTAAATCCATCTATGCTCTACAACCAAAGGGTTCTTCTTCTAAGTGACATCCCCTCCAGGTATTTGAACCATCTTTCCTCATGGGAGTTAGATTGTAGTCCTCTGATCATCTTTATTGCCTTTCTCTGAGCCTGTTCCAATTTCTCTGAATGTAGTGCCCAGAAATGAACACACTACTTAAGGAGCCTAGGCAAAATAGTTGAAATTCCTGTGATTTATGAATTAAATTATACAGTATATCTTTTAAGCTTATATTAAATTATACATCTATTGGAAAGTAGTTGTAGATGAGTACTCTGAATATGCTTTTTGAGCCAGTTTTGGATCCACTTAATTATCATGCTATCCAGCCCACATTTTACTTGCGTTATTTTACTCATGACATTGGGATATTTTGTCAAATGCTGAAATCAAGTTACAGTTGTGCCTGCTGCAGTCCCACAATCAATTAAAAATGATCCAATTTTAAAAAGAAATAGATAAGGCTAGCCTGACAAGAATTGTTCATGACAAATCCATGCTGACTTCTTAGCTTATTGTTTCTAAAATGCTTTGAAATCCATATCTAAATGATCTGCTCTAGATTTTTCTGAGGTAGTAATCCCAGCTAATTGGTCTGTACAGTAATTTGCTGGATCTTCCTTCTTTCCTCTTGCTGAAGAATGAGTCCATACATTCAGATTCAGAGACTCTACAGCAGGGGTGTCAAACTCGTGGCGACACATTGTCGTCATGTGACGTATCACAACTTTTTCCACCTTCGCTAAACTGGGGGTGTGCGTGGCCAGTGCGTAAAGCATTTGGCCCGCGGGCCGGGAGTTTGACACCCCTGCTCTACAGTAACTGTTGATTGATTTTGAAGTATGCTACATTTTGAAGATAAAGCTTTGAATTTGAATTACTCGAAGCGGAAAATCCTTATTGAACTGGAAGAAGAAGCCAAAATATTACCTACCTGTTGTTTGCTAAGTGCCAGTGCTAGCTTTGACTTGGTAATGAAATACTTGTCTGAGAAATAGTTATTCACTGGATTTACACCCTATCTTTCACTCAAAGGCTCACATAGCTGAGCCTTTGGTGGACATAGTCCTATTTTTCCTCACAAAAAACACTACACAACTGGTTGGGCTGAGAGAAAGAGAGAGTAATTGGCTCCAAATCACCACTTGAGCTTCCATAGCCAAGTGTGGAACCTGGATCTTCCCACTGCAGTCCAACCTCTTAGTATTTGCTCCATGCTAACTTCTTCTAGATAAAGGCTCTGCCCTTAATTTACAGCTGTGGAAGCCAGGGAGGGTTTCAGGAGCTCTGTTTTTAAAACAGAGTTCCTGAATTTATTTCATGCCATCAGTGCTGAAACATAGTTAATTGATAGAATTTGTAGGAGCTTTCAGATTTTATTTTGGATCCCTGAATCTGTTTTGGATTTTGATTTTGCTTGTAATTTTGCCTACACTTTTCTGACTTTTAGCTTGCCTCTTGATCTTATGTTCAGTCACAGGTTTTTTGGCTGGACTGTCAGGCAATAGATATTCAGGAATATGCTCTGTAACCTTCTGTTGTACTTTCTGTTCTCCCCTCTGTCCTTCATGTTCATAAGATTCTTTTTTCTTCCCCAGTTTTACTGATGGCCTCACTCCTTTAATTTTTTCTCTTTGCACTTTGTAGACAGAAACAGATCTGATCTCTGTGCAACCTGTGGGTTTATTGGTCCCGTTATTCCTCTTCTCAGCTTACTAGATTCCATAATTACAGAAGTAGTTCTTCATTGAAATCACTGGTTTGTGCCCCCCTTGCTTTTGTAATTCCTTTTGGAACATTACATGCAACAGTTCAACTGTTGGCAGAAGCACTTATTTTGTCCTCCCTCGGCTTTTGCCTATCCCAAATACACTAAGGCAGGTCCGGTTTTAGGGCAAGGCAAAGTAGGCACTAGCCTAGGGCACCAAAGCTTAAGGGTGTCAATGCCAATCTCCTTCTGAATCATTCTAAAAATTCAATCTTTGCATTAGCAGGAGGTGGAGCCATCAGTCAAAGTGGCCTAGGGTGCCCTATACCCTTCCTCTGGCAATGCCCTAAAGCAGGGGTGTCAAATTTGATTTGATTGAGGGCCGCATCAGGGTTGTGTTTGACCTTGGGGGGCCGTGCGTGTGTGGCTGGGAGGAGGCGTGGCTGGGGGCGTGGCCAGCTCAACATCATTCGTCAAATTTTTGGCCGCGATGGCCTCCTGCAGCCCTCTGCAAGCGAAAAAGGAGCCTGGGTGGGCCGCACGCAGCCTCCCCGAGCTCCGTTCTTGCTGGCAGAGGGCTGAAGGAGGCCGCTGCGGCTGAAAACGGAGCCTGGGAGGGCCGGTCCTTTGTTGTTTCCAGGGCAGCCCCGCGGGCCAGATCCGGCCCTGCAGGCCTTAAGTTTAACACCCTTGCCCTAAAGCATAGCTCTTATGCGTTTTATTCCCTTTTGGACCACCATCTACAATTTGCATATGCTTTCTCAATGTTTCTGTTTCTTCCTTCAAAAATGTATTAAGATGAAAAAGATTGGAAAGAAGCACAATGCCTTTTGATTCGTATCTTTAGTAGCTTTCATTTGGAAGGGCTATTACTGTACTCTCTATGTTAGGAGCTCTATTATTAGGAAAGTTCATAGCTGTATTTTCCTGGCTCAGAGAATAAAACCTCTTTGAAAAGTGAAATTGGATTTAAAAAAAACCTAGTTACTTCATTATTGTATTTATTTAAGGAAATCGTAAGACAACATTTCCATTTTAAAGGTAAATTATTTGTGAAAGGTTCTAGGTTTTTTTTTTAATTCTATTCATAGCTAGTATTTTTCAATACATCAGAGGTTTTTTTTTAAAAAAAATATGTATTTGTAATTGCCTTATATTTAGTTTTAAATATTGCCTCCTTCCTGATGTCTCAGGCATTTTAATACATTTTGTAATTTATTATTTATAGTTGTTTTATTTGATGTGACATTTCAAAGAAAGGAAAACCACTCCAGCATTTGAAAAAGCATATTCCATTTTCATACTGTTGGAAAGCAAGAGGTTGAAGGAGACCCTTGAAATGCATTAGGCTTTGGAAAAGATGAAGAAAGCAGGGAGTTAGTGACTGCCTTGCAATATTTTAAATGTCATAGCAACAAAGACAAGAAAGCCGCTTCTTTCCTTATATTTCATAGAATATAACTGGTAAATGAATTTTAGGAAGACCTGAGTATGATAATAGTAGAGCATAATATGTTTATTGTGGCTTAAAACATGAGAATGGTGTTTTGTTGTTGTTTGTGATGGGGAGAAATATTCAGAAAATGTTCATTTCTTATTGGCATTTCCTTTGCTTACTCTGTGATCCAAGCTATGGGAAGGGGATAAACTGGTAGATTTTTTCGCAGGCTACTTTTTAGGCACTAGGTAAAAATTATTTTATGCTCTCAAGTCTTTAATTGCTTTTGAGCTGCTATGTTGAGTAGTTGCTCTTGGATTCTAATTTATTTTCATGTGTTTTGAGGCATACATTTCAGGGTGGGGAGTAGGTGATTATATTTTTATTTTGTTGTAAGCCACTTGGTCACCATGTACATGAGTGGAGAGATATAAATAGGTAAGTAGATGGACAGACAGAATTTTTTTTCAAAACTTTACCCTGCTTAATCTTTCCTGTTAGTTTGGCTGGGCTTCTATTCTGTGCTGTTTTGTTTTGTTTTAATTTACTTTAAAGTCTTATAATTGAACATGTATTTGTATACTGCCTAGGAAATTAGCAATAAGCGGATTGGGCTTTGTACAGGACTTTTCGGCTTCACTAAAAGAGATTTCATTTCGTAATTATCGGATTGCTTTTGTAACTCCAGAGTCCCTCCATACATGGAATTGGTGCTGTTTTGGCATGGGCACCATGTCCTGATGTATATATAAAAAAACCAACCCAAAATAAATAAATAAACAACAAAAACACCCTGCAGCCCAGCCAGTTTTCTACCAGCTTGGCTGGGCACAACAAACCTGGCTCAGCATTTGATCTCCTGAAGCTCAGTGCCTGGTGGGTAAGCTGCCTTCCTGTGTGGGACTCCCTAACCCCTGTGAACCCCCAGCAGCCCACCCCTGATATACATGTAGAATGGTCTTTTGATAGGCAGGCAACCTTTTACCCATTGCTCAGAGTTTGGGGGAAAGAGTTGCTGGGCAAATGGAGTAGTAATTCGGGTTTTTTTTCCTTTTGTAGAGAACAGGAAGTTTATTGTTCTGTAAACTTCAGGAGGTGTCGTAATTCACAGGCCATCCAGGCACTAGCTAGATTAGGGTTACCAGAGTGGTCAGTATTGACCCCCAAAGGTCAGCGGGACTATCCAAGAAGCTCTTGTTATTATTCTGATTATTCTTTGTAGTACTATTAGTTAAAATATTATTTATTAAATTATTTTCATATATACTAAACGTTTGGGAGTTGATGGACAATCTGAAATGGGGGATTGAGGAATGGAAGTGATGAAAATAATGAGAGATGGAAGTGACCTCATTCTATAATTATGGCAATGTGGAAGGATCCACTGAGATGAAATGATATTTCCAAATTCTACATTCAGCATGCGGGAGAAAGGGAAACTTAATTAGCAGTTTGGGGGAAGGGCCAACAAAGAACCTTTCTTAGAACATTTCTCTTCAGGAAAAATGTGTTTGGAAAAAAACAATTCTAAGTGAACAGAGGAGAAAATCCTTCCAATTAATTCCCACCACAGTGCTATAATCATTACAATGTTTGACTTCTTAGGAGGTCCTCTGATCCAGCAATATTTCTAGGAATTGCTAAAGGGAAAAATCTGGTTTGACCAAGTCACCACTGGAAGTCCTGCTGAGTGTGGATTGATGGCTACCTTTTGTGAACCATCAAAGGCAGGAATAGAGAACCTCCTATTGTTCTCCAGTTCAGCTCCCAGCTTGAAACATGAACAATTTTGAGGGAAAAGGGCTGCAAAGCATCCACAGCTCCTTTTCCTCACAACTCAGCTGTTTCAGGTTCTCTCTGCTATAAAGGGCAGGGGACAGCACTGTAGGGGCTCCCCCACAGCTCTTTGTGGGCTCTCCTCAGACTACTCAACTGAGTAGGCAGAGAGGTTTAGAAACAGGATTGTGAGCAGGAAGAAATGGCCAGGTAGTGGAGGGGATGGGGAGAGGATGGGGCCTGGCAGTAGAGGCTTGTGGGTTAGATGGGGAGATCCTGAACTATACTGTTTCACAGGCAGCAGGATCATATCATGTATGCTCCTGAGAAAGGTCAATAAAAACAGCTCTCTTTAAACAGAAACCAGTGACTCAGTTAAAATGAGCTGCAAATGTTTTCTGCTTCCCCTCCCCCCCAACAATTATATCAGAGAAGTAATCAATATTGATAACATATAATCCTCACCTCCCTCCAACAAGGCAGTGGTATTCTTTTTCAAGTATGAATATGAACATGTATACCCTACATGTTAAATTTAACCTATCTTTTAAAACTTCCCTTAATATTCCATTTCCATTTTAGAATTAAGCAAGCTCTTTTTTTATGATCAATGTAGTGTAGACAGCAGTATGTGCAATCATGTCCCTTAAGAGATGCCGAAAGAAGATGGGTTTTATCTCTCAATCAGGGAGGAGGAGGAGGAGGACATCTAATGGAGCTGCTTCTCAAGGTTCTTTCAAGCTCAGGAAAGATGAAAAGCAGCCCTTCGAATTAGTCCCCAATATTCTCCCACCGGCCAGTATGGTTTTTTTCAAGGAGAGCAGCAGCAGCACCGGGTTCTCGATCTCTGTAGCTTATTGTCTTTATGGGGTGGATTGGCTATTAACAGCTTTCTGCCCCTTGTTTTGGACAAAAGCATTGCTTGGTAGGGAACAGGCAGCTTTTGGTGAGATGATATTAATGCTAAGCACCGATTATTTTCCACAGTTCAAGAGAGACAAAAAAGCTTTGCTGCGGAAGGTTGGTTCATCGGATTTATCAGCGCCATTGTCCTCCTCATCCTGGTTCTGGTGCTTCTCTGCTTCATCAAGCGCAGCAAGGGCGGCAAGTACTCGGGTGAGGTGCCCCCAGCCCCACCCTAGCACCTCGCGGCAGACCCCCATGGGCCTCCCCCCAGGCTATTATCAGTTATCAGTTATATAGCACGCTTAGTGTGCCTGGTGCCGTTGGTCCTCACAACAGTCCTGTGAGGTAGGTTGTTATCGTTCCCATTTTACAGAAAAGAAGCTGAAGTTTACAACTGAGCTCGAAGTTTGACTCTTGTGTCCAAAGCTCACATCAACGCTTGAGCTGCTGGTCTGGGCTAGATGCATTTAAGCCAGACTTCCTGAGCTGGAGATATACTTCCACATGCATAACTGCCTGCCAGATCGGCAGAAAATGATGAGTTTTTAGTCCAGTAATCAAGATAGCACATCAGGCTCAGGGTAGTGAGCTAAAAACATGGTGGGGAAATATTGAAGATATTATAGACATAGCTGTGCTATCTGCTTAACCTGGTTTAATGATTAGTAAAACTAGTAAAGCAGGCCGGGAAACATAGCAGGCGAGTGCTCTTCTAGTAGATTCTCAGCTTTTCTAAAACTTCAACTCCCATCACTGCTTGCCAAAGAAGATGAGAAAATATGTTTGTTCTTTTCAATTCAAGAATAAAAAGGTACCCTTGAGCAGAAAAGACAAAACAGTAAATCAAGATAATGATGATAGCAATAGTGGTAGCAGTATTAAAATGGATGTATTGCTCTTACAGCACTATTGCTTCTTTTTATAATGCTTCACAAGTGTCTTAAAAACTGCCCAGAGATGACGATGGATTAGTGTACTTCAATCTTCTCCAATTCTGCACCTTTCAGAGGTGTGGGACATAAATCACTCTTGTTTTCTAGCCAGTGCTGTTACTGAATATTCTGTCTGTGAGTGTTGGGAGTTGTAGTTCTAATGCATCTGGAGGGCCCGGGCTTGGGGAAGGCTGTGGTACAACATGGGTGGACATGTGCTTTTTTACAACGGTCCCTTTAACTCCAACCTCCTAGCACTATAGGGTTGCTCTCAACCCCCACCCCGCATCTTGCATTCACATCTTGCTGATTATGCCCTTATTTCAAGGAGCTAAAGAGAAATCTAGCCCCACTGAGAGAAACCCCCCTCCCCGTTCTTCTTTTCCATATTTTTAAAGTTTTCCCCATTGCTTCTTGGGAAATCCCCCTGCCCACCCCCTTCCCAAGCTCCCACTTTGGAGGGTCCCTGCCCACCAACCCTTTTGCCTTGTGTAACATACTTTCTCTTCTACCCTAGTGAAAGACAAAGAAGATACGCAGGTGGATTCTGAGGCCAGGCCCATGAAGGATGAGACCTTTGGAGAATACAGGTACAATAAATCATTGTTCCTTTTCATGGCTAGAAAACAGTAAATTGCACCAAATAAATGACATACATAGTTCCTTTGTTTTATAATATATACCATTTTCATGATCAGTTGGGATTATCTTGATACAAATTTGTATAGTTTGGGTACAAATTTAGCCTTGATTATTTAAGTCTTTGGGGTTATCAGCCATAGATTTAAGGGTGTGAGGAAGCAGTATGACAGCACAACAAGAATGCAAAAATGACAGAGTGGGAATGATACATTTTCTACAGATTCTAATGAAAAGCACATTAACTTGCCAACAGATGGTTAATGTTGGGAGGGGGCAGGAGGAGATAGAATGATTTAATAGACTTATGAGACCCTGTCAGCAAGTTTTTGGTGGCTTGGTATACCAGAGCAGCAAAAAGATCTAAGTGCTGTCATTCACAGTGCATCAATAGAAGGCTGGGGCTATCAAGACTGCTAAATTATGCTCACACGGGTATAATAAGATAACAAAAAGGACAAGGATTGGCAATGAACCAAAGGAAGGGAAGTTCATAGTGTTTCCCCTTTATATGTATGTATATATCTTTGTGTATATCTTTGAGCCATCTGAATGGTGCCAGGATCTATTGGTGCCTTCCATTTCTCTCCTTTGACTTCAACTTACCTTCTTTGAAATATGATGCTACTTTTTCTCTTTTTTCTCTAATCTCCCCTGCCTTTTACTTGACTAACCCAGATCCCTGGAGAGGTAAGAATGCAAGGGGTAAACAATGAATTTTGCACTGCATGTTGCTGGGGGAAGGTGAGGTTAGAAGGTGAGGTTAGAACATTACCCATTGGCATGCTTCTGGATTTCACTGACCTTATCATATCCGGGAGAAAGAAAAGCCATTTCCATAAAGGGAATTTGAGAGAAATCTTGCTTCACTTTCCTTAATTAATGGAAAAAAATAATCCTAAAAATGGCTAAGGATAATTTAAAAACAATTCTTTTCTGTTTCTACTCTCTAGTGAATAGCAGTGGCAAGAGGGATATTTCACATTAGAAAGAATATTGGTTAGGGACTACATATGAAAATGGCTTTTAAAATTTCAGAATACATTTTCCCCTAAAATGTCATTTGTCAAGAGTCTTCACCTTAATTGAAGGTAGACTGAAATTTAGCTTGCTGTCCCTGAAGTAAATGCATTTGATCCCTGACATCTTTTTCAAAGAATCATCCCCTTTCCCTCCAGAGGGAACATAAAATATAATCAAATTGTTAAAAGAAAATACTGAGATTTCATACTTCAGGGTTGCCTTGTTTAAAAAGTTGTCTATTTTGTGTTTATGTATGTGGATATATGTGCCTAAGAACAACAGAGCTGTCTTTGATAATATGATATCTTTCTGTCTTACACCAGAATTCTGATTTCCATTCTCTAGGAAGCAGTTTTTGTTAAGAATGGAAATTCAGAAAAAGAACTGTCCCATTGTTTGAACAATCCCAAATCTTCTACCAGGTTATATTGCAGCCACAGCAATAAGAAAACTCAACGGGGTCCTTGGTGCTCTCTGAGCTTCGTGACTTTCTTGCAAATATTTCATTACCAAACTAGGTAACATCATCTGCAGATGATGTTACTTAGTTTGATGATGAAATGTCTGCAAGAAAACTACCAAGCTCAGAGAGCACCAAGGACCCCACAGTTCAACCCTGAGCTACAAATATACTCTTCTATCAGTACAATGATATTTGCTGGGTATCTTTGGTGTATGTTCAAATGTATGTGTGGATAGGCATTGTAATGCTTTTGGGATAAAAGTGATCAGTGCTAACTGTGCATGGTTTGTCCTCCCTCTCTTTCTCATTATCTCCCTTTCATGAAGCTCATCAATGATTAGATTTAGGTAACAACCTTCCCTTCCCCTGCCTACCTGCCTGCCTGCCTGCCTGCCTGCCTGCCATATCTTGCTATTTCCTCTCTAATTTACCTCCCCTGGGTATCAAAATTGTACTAGCCAGCTGCCCACCCCAGTTGGATCTCAAAGGTAGGGATACTGGCTGGCAGCCCCTCTTTTGAAAATCCCTGGCAGATGCTGTGCAGTCTGTCTGCTTCTCTCTGCTAAATTCACATAGTCCTCTCTCTAGTACTTGGTCAGTCTACACAGCCTTTGACTTGGTTTCGTACTCATTTGCAAGAATTTAAAAGGAGCTTCCTGGGTGCTCCTTTGGCTCTACTAATTTCCACATCTGCCTGTTGATTCTAAATGCAAATCAAATATATTTGGCTGGATCCTTTTTTGTTCTGTTTCAGCTCTCCTCCACACATGTTCACAGGGTTTCCATTTAAGTTTATGGACATCCAATGCATGCTTGTTGGTCAGTGGAACTTGGAATTCAGAATCCTAATTCTGCATGCTTCCCTTTTGTATATTGAAGCCTTCCTCAGCCAGTGAGGCAAAGCTGGACATTTTAATATTAGAGTGGGGTAAACCCAAGCTCTCTGACATGTCCGGTATTTGATATCTGCTCCTAGGCGTGTTCTCTTTCAATTAAACTATTGTAAACTTTGATGCCCCTTAGTGTGCAGCTATCTTCTTTGAAGTACAGGCTTTCCTTCACATAGGGATACCCATGCTCTAATCCTTTTTTTCCTGTTTCATTCCATGGTTGCACACCCATCACTTTAGATATGCATTGCGGTTCTTGCAAATCTGCACAGCAGCACTAAGAAACATTGTGCTGATTTTTCCAGGGATGAAAAGCCAGTCTAGGCATACAGTGTATGTGTATCTTAAGCACAATTGGGTCATTGTGATAGCGTGGCTAGAGAAGGTTAGGAAAGTCAGGTTCATATCCCTACTCAGCCAGTCAGTAATGTGAGGGCGGTTGTTATCTCAGAGCCAACAGGGTTATTGTGAGCTAAATTGTGTACCCAGGTGGGAGATGGAAGAACTTTTTTATACATGAGTTCCTGGAGAAAAGGTGGGACCTTAATAAACTAAAAATAGGCTTATCTTTGCCCAGAAAGCAGAAATGAAGCAGGCCCATAGGTTGAGCACTGTTCCACACTGCTGCATTTGCTCCTTTCCCCTCTGATTGGCCTGTTTCCATTTAAAGTTCCCCAACTGGGTGAGGCTTTCAAGACTCACATCTCATTCAGATTTGCTTGGAGTGAAAAAAGAGGCTTCCATCTCTGCTTAATACATGAGCAGGGCAAAGTGTTGCTTAAGATACTACACAGGAGTTTTGCTTACTTGGTTTTATTTATTTGTTTGTATGCTTGTTACATTTTTATGCTGTCCTTTTGAATATTCGTCTGAGGCAATTAGATAAATAACCCAGGGGTGGGTTCCAACTTACCTCGCTGCTGGTTCACTCCCTCCCGTGCCACGTGGGTGCGCCTCATGGGCGCACGCACGCAAAGCACACGCGCGCATGCGCAGTAGCAAAAAATCCCAAAAAATTTTTAAAAAGCAAAAAAAAGATGGCGACCGCATGCACAGTGCCGTAAGTCGGCTTCTGCACATGCTCAGAAGGAAAAAAAAATTCAAAAAAATTCAAAAAAAAATTCAATTTTTTTTTTAAAAAAAGATGGCGGCCCCCACGGACCAGCACTGACCGATCCGGTTCGGTGACATCATCGTGACTTCACCAGCAGGTCGCTACTGGTTCGGGCAAACCAGTCCGAACAGGGAGGAACCCACCCCTGAAATGACCTCCTTCATACCTATGGGGGTTCAGTACAGGGGTGGACTTCAAAAATTTTAGCAAGGGGTTCTCTGCCCGGTTGCTGGGTGGGCGTGGCCATGGTGGGCGTGGCCTAGTCGGCCTCCTGCACCATGGCGGGGGGGGTGCTTTTGCCCTCCCCGGGCTCCAGAGGCTTTCCTCAAGCCTCCGGGAGGGCGAAAACTGCCTCCCCAGGCTCCAGAGGCCCTCTGGAGGCTGGAAATGGGCCCGTTTCTGGCCTTCCCGAACTTCCAGTAGACCCGTTTTTCACCCTCCCCGAGCCTCCGCATGCGCCCTGCACTTACCTGCATCCAAAATGGGCCGCGTGGGGACTCCTGGGAGGGGCGGGGTGGGGTGGACGGGGCCAGGCAGGAGTGGGATTTGGGGGTTCTCTGAACTGCACAGAATCTTAGCTAGAGGTTCTCCCGAACCCCTGCGAACCCCCAGCAGTCTACCCCTGGTTCAGTACATCAGAACATTTTCTTTGGCTCCATGGTCCAGTGGGCTTCTTGTCTAAAAAAAACATTTCTTTAATTTTAAAAGGGGAGACAGTGGCATGCTGCAGACCGAGTGATGGCCTCTAGCATTGCTTGTGTTTTCAAGAATGTTCGGGACCTCAGATAGATGTTTTATTTATTTATTTATTTATTTATTTATTTATTTATTTAT
>QLTV01002677.1:1647248-1690842 GCA_003457575.1 Thermophis baileyi
GTGCAATAATTATTTCATCGGTAGAATGCAAACGAAGGGTTAACAAGCTACTTCTTGAAAAGAAATACAAAGAGAAAACTGAAGATTCCCCCCTCCCCCCCTTCCACCAACTTCAAATGCTATCCAGCTGCCCTTAAAAAAATCACAAAGATATACTGGCATAACATTTGCCATCCCCATTGTCAATCCCTTTCCTGCATTTTTTTTTCTTGGCTTGTCACCTGCCTATTCTTGGTCTATGGACAGGATGAAGGTAATACCACAAAGATGCAAAGGGGAAGAGATGTTGCTAGAAGATGTTTGTATTGTGATTAGAGGCAAGCAGGAATATGGCATAGACATATCAGGAGAGGAAAGGGAGTCACCTTTTCACAGAGTGGGAAGGTAAAGAAAGGAAATGAGTCTTCTCTATATGCATAAAAGAGAGGCAAAACAATGGTAGTTCTTGTGAAAATTATTCTGTAATTAAAGACTGAGAAGGAGTTTTGTTGATATAGCTCTTTTAAAAAGAGCTCATATCCTCTGCTTCTTTAATAGAGCAATATTGGTTAAACTGGTAATTATTCATGATTTGTAAGTAAAGAAGAGACAGGATCATAGATCCCTTCCTGCGCATACATATAAGTATCTGGGGAAAAAATGTTAGAAAGCAAATAATATCAGCATAAGAAGTTTAAATTTATCCCTGGGAGGAGAAGATGACAGCAAGATTTTAAAGTATATTCTTTAAAATATATTCTGAGAGCCAGTTTGGTCTAGTGGTTTTAAGGCACCAGGCTAAAAATTGGGAGACTTGTGAATTATAGTCCTGCTGTAGGCATGAAAGCTGACTGGGTGATTTTGGGTCAGTCAATCACTCTCAGTCCAACCTACCTCACAGGGTTGTTGTTGTCGTGGAGAAAATAGTTGGAAGATAGAATATTAGGTATGATTGCCTCCTTGAGTTATTTATAGCCACCCAGAATGGCCTGAAAGTGAGGTGGGTGGCATATACATTTACTAAATAAATAATAATAATAAAAATGATGAAGGTAGGATAAAAATAAATTAAAAAATGAAAATAAAATTCTTTATCCACAGAATAATGTATTTATTTGATTGATCAGAGATGAAGAAGCTTCTTGGATGAGAAGCGAAACGTCTTCAAAGAAAAACCAGAAAGTCCAGTTGCCTCCTGAAAAAGCACCTTTGGGATATTTGATTTATAATATTTCTTTACAACTCAAAATGGTGTAAATAATGCTCCCTCCTATTTTCCCTAGCAACCCTGTGTGGTGGCTTGGATAGTGAGAGAGAGAGACTGACCAGTGAGTTTTCCTGTCCTAAGGGAGGACTAGAACTCATGGCCTCCCATTTTCCAGGCCAGTGCCTACAGTGCCTAAGCTGCCTTATTGTACTGTAATCATTATTTTGCTTTTTATAGTGCCACTTCTGACCAAAAAACCTCACCTACTTTAGTCACAGAACACTATATGTTTTCTTTGGGAATATGTCTATTTGCTCAGAAAAAGGACTAAAAAAAAAAAACTATTAGAAAGCACTACAATCAGGAGTAGAGAGGGAGGAGATAACAACAGATACCATCCTGGTAGATTTATGCTTTCTTACTGCTTAATGGCCTCCATGACTGCCATTTTCTGAAAGGGCCAGTCTCCCAGCAGTCATTTTTAAAAAGCATCCATAAGATGGCTTCAAAATTCCAGATGTGCCCATGAATCCACAACAGTTGTAAACTTGCTCCTAATTACACTCTATTTGATTTTCCTTATAATTATTTGCCTTAATACACATATAGTAGTCTATAAAATCCAGACAGCTAGTCAACAAAATCAGTGAATATGCTTAACTTTAAATAACCCTCAACTTCATAGATAAATGTGTGTGTGTGTGTGGGGGGACTTTTAGCCTCATGTCTATTAATATGGTAATGAGATCGTACAAATGCATAAAATGTATGTAAAATAAATATAATGGATGTGACATTGTAGGAACATTCTCCTGAGTAATTTACAAGAGACTGAATGTTGTCCGCTGGGGTGCTTTCAGATTTTACCCATTACATCCCAAGCTCACAGATTGAGGTCCATAAAAACCAGAGCTTTATGTACTATAATAACTAAATTGTGCAGGCTTTTTTTGCTTTCCAGATGTGTGAGGGCTCCTCTCCCATAATCTGAAGCTATGGCAACAGATTTTGGGAATTGAATTCCAACACATTCAGGGACCACATACTTGGAGAAAGCTGTTAGTTGCTGATAAGTGAAAAAGTATTGTATTTTTAAGCATATGCTTTTCCAAATTTAATCAAATAGCTTGTTAGCCATGGTTCATGCCATGAGGGCACTTTAGGTGGTCTGTATGACTCAGAGTTTATTTGACGTTGTTGCTCAAGATATCACAAAATATAGGTAAGAATACAAATATCTTGTAAGATGGCCACAATCTCCTCTAACTTCAGTAATTTGTTTAAATTAATAATTTTTCTTTAATATTGGGATCTTAGATACATTATGTGGGAAAGTCATGCTGTAACGACGTCCCTCTCCCAAGAGAGAAGAAGGGCCTAATTAAGGAAAATATTGGGAATATCTGTGTGAGATATAAAGAAACACTGGATGATGAATGTTTGCATTTTGTTTCATTTTAATTACATTCCATTTTTGAATGAGTTCATTACAATTTGGCAAATAAGGCAACCTGTTCACAGTTTGACATAGCCAACCATGACTAACAGATTATAATGGAATAAGATGAGACCAGATCCAACTAATGAGATCCCTTTCATATCAGCATGAAGTTGTTTTGAGTTGTGCCCTTCATAAGTGGCCTTTCCTGTTTTGCATGATTTCACTTTGCCTCTAGAGAACACATCTGTGTACACAAGCACACTTTCTAGCATCTTTCACAAGCAGCCAGCCCTCCCTTGTGGGTGACATCAAAGTCCTGAGGAGGGAATGACAGTTTACCAGACCAGGACAACATGGATGTCCTGTTAATGAGGATAGCTCATTCATTAGCCAGTACTGGGGCTCCAAAAATAAATGACAACTCTGGTATAGTATATAGCACTTGTCAGGGGTGGGTTCTGACTTACCTCGCTGCCGGTTCGCTTCCTCACGTGCCGCGTAAGCGCGTGTGCCTTGCGCGCCGCGTGGGCGTGCCATGCAAGCACGCACACGCATGCGCAGTGCTAAAAACCAAGCTTCTGTGCATGCGCAGAAGCAAAAAACAGCTTCTGCGCGTGCGCAGAAGCAAAAAACAAGATGGCGCCGCCATAGGCGCCGCCAAGAGAGCCGGTTCGGGGGCATGTCCAGCTGGCCATTGCTGCCGGTTCGGCGAGTGGGGGGAAATTCCTGCTACCGGTTCTATAGAGCCGGTCCGAACCGGCAGGAACCCACCTCTGGCACTTGTGCTTTAGCATCCCATCCTCTTAAAGCAGGCGTGCACAAAATGTGACCCAGGGCTGAATGAGGCCTTATGATTTTTTTGGAATTCTCCTTAGGGCGAATGAAGCTAACTGTATAGAACTTTTCAACTGGAGGTGGGTGGGGGAGAGGAAGGTTCTTTGACTCTTAAGTACCTTTAAAACTCTTGAATTCTTCTTCTAAAATGGGCCTTGGCTCTGCCTACTTTAGGAGTGTGTCCTGTAACATGTCATACAAAATTTGGTTTGTTCCTTGATCTGAGAAACCCTGTCTTGAAGGCCATTTTTTGCATTCCAAAGGAGATTGACAGCATGCTGCCCACTGAAAGATTCTTAGCATGTATTTTAATGGAGAAGCAACCAGGGTCTTGTGTTCTGGCTTCCTGAAGGGAATGATCCAGATGGACTGATGGTTTCACCAGCTATGAAAAGATGCAGGGAAGTTCTCTTGCACATTAACTGTTGAAACCAATATGGAAGGTTTAGATGGGATGATTTCTGAGTGATTTAAGCCCCATCAGTCAGATCAATTTGCCTTCCAGACACTTAATAACCTGCTGCCTAAAGATGGGCCATTTCATTTTATGCTGTGACAAAGTCATTTTGGTGTGAGCGGCAAACTCTGGTCTTCCACAAAGGCAGTTGGAGTTTCCCTTTCAGTCATTCTGAGATTGTGTGAAGCCCCCTTATGGAATGTGGACTGGCCCCTGGCATGAGTTTATATGCATGTTCACCTGTAGCTATGCACATTTTGCTTATATGTGCAGATATATAATACTACTATGCTTCCCTCTATACTACTATATTATTATTTATTCTCTTAGCATGCCGTGGCTTTTATCAGGGTTGCCAGCTTACTGCTTGCCAGATCTTTTGGACTGCAACCCCTAAAAGCCCCAAGCAACATGGATCCTCAAACCAATCCTGCTGTAGATTTGGAACCGTTTAGTTCAAAACAACAGCAGGGTTTCAAATTACTGATCTGACTTTGAATTTCTATTGCTATAAGTAAAGATACGATTCTTCCCACTCTATTATCCTTTCTCATTGTTGTTCTTTCCCCCCCTACAGTGACAATGAGGAGAAACCCTTCACCAGCAGCCAACCCTCCTTGAATGGTGACATCAAGGCTCTGGGGAGTGACGATAGCTTGGCAGATTATGGGGGCAGTGTGGACGTCCAGTTCAATGAGGATGGTTCCTTCATTGGCCAGTACAGTGGCCAAAAAGGCAAAGAAGGAGGTGGAAATGACAGCTCTGGGGCTACCAGTCCTACCAATGTGGTTACTGCCCTGGAATAAGTGGAGGCGTTTTCCCAAAGGATTCTCCCCGCCCCCAGTCCTGGAGAAGAGGATTTCCCTATGGATTGCTGGGGGCAGGGGAGGTGAGCACAGGGTTAATCACCTCACCCAGGCAAAGAATCAAAGAATCAATGTCCTTCGAATGGAAATAGTAATTGGTGGAATCTACCCTTTGTTTACTGGCTAACCCCACCCCAAAAAAACTAATCAGGGAGGGTTAGAAAATCAGGGGATTCCTCAAATAATCCACCTAAAAGGTATCTCATTTCCACACCTTCTCCCCCAACCAGTTATCCTTCAGCCAAACTATGTCCATGTTTTGTGTGGTGGGAAGGGAAGGGGAAGGGAGGGAGAAGGGGAGGGGCATATGACATGATCCAAGGGATGAGCTTATTGGTGAAGCCCAGGGCTTCATAAGAGGGGAGGGAATCAAGGTTCAAAATTGCCAAAAGAGCAGATGACCCCCCCCCCCTTCTCAAGATCCTCAAATGTTCATTCTTTGTTCTTGTTCAAGAAGGGGATGTTAGATGGTGCTGCAATGTCTAATCCCAACCCAGATCAGGACAGGAGACAAAACAGAAGTTGACCTGAAAGAATTGGGAACCGAAAAACAGGGAATCCTTTCTCTGCCTCTGAGAGAAAGGGTGATTAGAAAGAACTAGAAGCCAGTAGCTGTGGCTATGCAAAAGAAAGGAATACCAATGGGCTGAAAGTCAGAAAGGGTCTGGGCCTTTCAATTTTGCCATTTACCACCACCTCAAGGATTCAACTAAGGATGGTCTCCTCTTTTAGAAGGGAAGGGGTGCTCCAGCCAAATCTTCTGATTGCCTCTCTGCTGATCTGTCACTCTTTCTTCCCTTTGTTGCTCATTTTCTAAATCAGGCCTTGCCAAGGCAGCAGTTCTCTCAAAATTGTGGCTTTCAAACTTTTTACCTTGAGGAAAGCCTTTCCATGTCTGCTCATCCACTAAGATATTCCCATTTTTCTGTCATGGAAATTGAGGCCTATTCTGCATTCATGAAAGCCATTGACCAGTTGGTCCTATTGAACATCCTCTTTACTTCACCTAAATTGACTCTATACCTGCCATTAAAGTAGTACTTGTTTACCATAGCCCTACAAGAGCCTCTGATCAATTGCCAAGAGATCTCAAGGTATCCTAGAAAGACAGTTTGAGAACTGCTGCCAGACCTGGTCTCCTGGTGCTGAACAGCCCACTTAGAAGGATCCCTTTGTCCTTTCTGTCATGTTAACTCACATTCCCTCTTTCATGTGATGATCAAAATCCAGTTCTTTCCACTGGGCCAAATCCCACCATTTGACAACCTCCTCTTCCTCTTCCCTCTGTCTTAACTCCAACTCTCCTCTCAAACAGCAGGAAAAAAAATCCCAAGACCCTCCCTGCTTCTTGAATGCATCTCACGCAGCTGCCTTGCGACACACTCTTGTCTTTCAAAAGTGGCTTCTTGTTCACTGAATCAACCCTTACCCCATTTCCACCTCTGTCTATTGTAATGATGACTATTTTTTCTCTTGCTTGTCGGGGATGAAATGAATCCTTGCTTTTTTTGCATACAAAGTTTTTTAAAATAATAATAAAAAATAATAAAAGTACTCTGGTGTTTTGAGCAGCCCTACACAAAATCGTTCCTGCCTTTTCCCTCTCTGTAAATATTTCCAACCCTTGTGCTTGAGTTTGTTTTAGATGTCTTAGGACCGGTGTTTTTGAAGTCTTATAGTGGGTCTATTAAGGTGGCTTGGAATTAAAAAGAGAAAAAAAATGAAAAAAGTATTTTAAACAGTCCTCTTTCTCCTGAAACGTGATGCCATTTCCACCCACCCATCCTCCCTGCCCTATGTATTCTTCTCTTTTGTCAGGCCTGTTGCGATCTAACTTTCTCTCTTGATAGCTTTTTATATATATATATATATGTATATATATAAACAGAATTATAAAATGATAAATAAATGATGAAATTGGAACTTGCTTGGACTGGTGATGGGGAAGACATGGTTGGGAAAATTTATCTCATGTATGTTGTTATAGGACTCCTGCATGAAAGTTAGGAAACATCTCTAAAAAAATGAATTTTCCTTTTGCCAATTCCTCTGGGAATTTTGTGATCATACAATATAGAGCAGAAAACTAAATCAGGGTAGAACTGTTGCAGGTTCGATCTCTGGCATCTCCAGTAAAAAAAAAAAATAGAGAATATGATAGGAAAGTCCGTCTGAGACCACAGAAAGTTGCTCCCAATCAAAAATGATAATACTAGGAAAAATGGAGTGATCAGATTTCAGGAAACTAACCTGGTTTTCTCTGGCTCTTGTTGGCAGTGATTTATTTATTTTTTGAGAAGTGGTGCCCTACTGATTCTATAGGGCTTTCTATGGTTTCTTTGCACCTAGAAGGAGGAGGAGGGAGGTGTCTTTGTATAACAATAGATATGAAGCATCTGTAACCTCTCTCAGAAGGAAGAATTATCACGTTGTGTGTTTTCTTGCTGGGACAGATGCTCCATGCATTTCTACCATTCCTTCTTCTATCTTGAGATCTCTTGAGCTAGACCAGGGGTCCTCAAACTTGGCAACTTTAAGACTTGTGGACTTCAACTCCCAGAATTCTCCAGCCATGCTGGCTGGAGAATTCTGGGAGTTGAAGTCCACAAGTCTTAAAGTTGCCAAGTTTGAGGACCTCTGAGCTAGACCTTTGAAAACATTGGGTTTTATGCCCTTTGCAGTAATAGTGAGCTGCAAAGAAAATAAGTAGGGCAAGGAGATGATGAACCTAATGCTAGATATACCTGTATGCTTGTCATAAATCCCAGTATGATACCCTAGTTATTGCTGCAAAGAATGTACTAGGCTAAATATTGTTTCTTTTTTCTGGTTTAAAAAAATATGCATGTAAAAACAAGAATAGGTTGGTCTTATACCTCTTGCAGCATCTATTTAATCAATGTAATTTAATCAATATAATTGGCAGAGTAATCAAGTAAAGCTTTAATCACAGATTAAAGTTTGCCCTTGATTAACTAGTATTTCTGAGTCTGAAGGGCACGCTGATGTGTAGAGGCTAGACACACCATTTTCCATTCTTCTGCCAAGTTTGATTAATATAGAACAAAAAGGTGGGTTTTTATAATAGCTGTATTCAATAGTGGCAGATAATTTTGTCTTTCCAAATATAATTGCTAGAAGAAGCAATATGCAAGCAAGTCTGGTCACATTTGACTTAAATTAATATATATTTTATATTTCCCCAAATCTAGAAATTTCATAATTCTAATGAAATATGTACATGTTTGTTAGGAAAGTCTATTGTGGATCTGATATTTTAATGTAATGTGCATATTCTCTGATTCCTAAATTTATAGCAAAGAAAATACCGATCTTTTTCTTGATGAACAATAGTTTCTCAAGTAAGTGTAGGAAAAGATGAACAAATATAATCATTTGATATTCAAAGCAACTAGTAGAAAAAGTGACACAAGGCTACTCTGAACATTTCTGGATGAGATTTCCAAACAGCCCATTTGGTCTGTTAGCATAACAATTTCCAGCTTTTTTAACTAAGGAAGTCTTTCATCACTAACTAATGTGCCATGATACCTCTGCATGTTACTCATTAATGTTACACCATGAGAAATTCCAGGCTTCATAAATAATTTAAAAACCATTACGAGAGTATTAAGATGAAACTGAGGAATAATGACTAATTAAATGACATTTTTGTGTGCAAAATTCTTTAGTGCGGACTTCGCTGTTTGTAGCTACCAGGAAGCTACCACAGTTGCAGAATGCCTCTTCCAAGAAGAATGACAAAAAAACAGCACAATGTATGCCAAGGCTGTATTTAATTCACCTTTGTGTAATGCAATTGCTAGTATTCCCAAGTTCTCTTTACATCAGTAAGCACTGGCTAATTTATCTGTAATAACTCACACATGCAGGGCAGGCACGAGCAGCAAGAATAGCTTGGCTGGATTTCTTTTTCCCTTTGCTCTGCATCTTGCAATTGTAACAATCAGCCAAAAAACAAAAACAAAAAAACAACCCTGGGTCAGACTAGTAAAGTTCTGGGGATGTAACAATAGAGCCAGGAAAAACATTACCTACATTAATGGAAAAAGGAATAAAAAGTGAACAACTGCCGGCAAAGATAAAGGTAATGTTATAGATTCAAAGGACCCATCTGGTTACCTAGGTTACCATCTTAATACCTTCATTAGTTGCAACAGAAAACCACAGAGGTGAGCTAGATGGCATTCCATCTTGTTACACGCCAACCTTTCCCAAGGTGGATTCATCTATATATTATAGATTGCAATTCCCATAATCTATACTCCCTCCTCATGCTGGCTGGGGCTAATGAGAATTGTAGAACAAAGGCAGTGGCAAAAACCCATGTTGAAACAAAGCAAGGAGTTGCAACCCAGTGCTTAAGTTATTTGGATGTATTGTAAACCATTCTGAATAAGAAACCATAGATGGCTTCCTATCTGCCAGGCAGAAAGCTGGATGAAAAATGACTTCGCTTAAACCCCACAAGATCTTTCCTTCAACTAGATACAATGACTAGCTTAAACTGTCTCTATACACAGCGGGGCTTGCTTCCAAGTAAGTGTGCCAAAGCTTCAGTTACCCCGAATGCCAGTGAAATAATCTTATTTGTTGCTACAAAAGGAGACCTTACAGCCCTCAAAATGCAAGCAAAGATATCAAAAGACCGAAAAATGTATTAGCAACAACACTGGCAATGGTCTTGTAGAACTTAAATAGATATATGAAATGACTGCAGGTGGGGGAGTTGGGTTTGTATGCAGCCTCCTGCATTGCTAACCCCTCTCCGAACAAATGATCAATATTATTACACAGTACTAAACATGAAATTTAAGTTTAATTAACAGGGGGGAGTCAACCTTCACTTATTAAGAATAATTAACAGCAGGTCATACCACAAAATTATGAATAGTTTTCAAATTTATAAAATGTTAATATATAGCCTCTAATGCACTTTACACTGAGCTAAAAAAAAAAAAAAAGACACAAAAGATGTTGAAACAAGAAACTGAATTAAATAGTTGTGGGTATTGCCTGTAGAGGGAGCTGGATATTGTGCTGTTGTTGTTCTGTCCTTCAGTCTCCTGAAGGGTTCTTCCCCACAGCCCAGTTAAAGTGCCTGTCACCAGTCCTTGAAAACTGTACTAATCTAAAATGTTCTGCCCCCAATGGAGATCTCTATCCTGTTGTACAGAACATGCTAAGGAAAGGGATTACTGGATTCCCCAGCTTTGCTTCCCTCCCCTCCCCTCCTCTCTCCTCTCCTCCCATCAAACATCATTAGGAAAATATCCAGCAATCACTGGGGAGAAAGTGAATTTCTACTGGAAGGTTTATCCATTGATCAAAACTCCTATTTTGTACAAGGGCACAGGTTCAAAGAAAGCCCAGCTAACAGCTAATATCAGTTCTTCTGGAGAGTAATGGTGTTGTTCTGGAATAGTACTAAACCTCATGTCAGAAAAAAAGCCTATTATCAATTGATATCCAGAAAAACACTAAATCCACGTTCTTTAGACCAAATAAAAGCTGTCATTTGTGTATGTGTGTGGTAGTGGTGATGGGGAGTGGAAAAGCACCATGGAGGAGAAAATGGTCTCTCCCCGCCCCCAAAATAAATCATTACTACTCACCTGTGTTTAGGTGCATCCAAGTTTCTGAGCTGAAGAATGGCTCGGTGCTTGAGCAGGAGGAGAGCCTGGTTGGAAAAAAAAACCTGGACTATCAGCTGCCCAAATCAGAATGACTAAGACAAGTCCCAGGATGCTTAAGGAAGAAAGTATCCCTGCACCAAGATGATTCATAGTGCTGATCCTACCCTCTACCCAAAGCATCACCTTTCTGCCAAAGAATGATTGGGGAAGCGCATCAGATCATACTGTATATTTTGGGATAATGGGGAAAACACATAACTAAGGATGACCTAAGGCTGCCTCAGGGATGGGCTGATGATGGGATAAAGCCACTTGAAGAAACATCAGAAACAAGAGATTACTGGAGCATGTTTGTGTCACTCTGGCATGTGAGGAAAGAGTACATTTCAACATACTTTGTAAATCAGTACCCTCCTAAATCAGAGCTTTTAACAGCGTTGCAGACTGGCCCATCCCTCCACTGTGGCTCTCTCCACAAATATGCAGTGCAATGATATGGAGACAGTCCACTGGAGAAAGGAAGGAAGCTGTTATACTTAGTGGTCCCACCAAGACTGAGAGGGCCCTGTTCATGATACCTTCCAGAGGAATCCCCCACCTGGAGCACTGCATGCATTCTAAAGCACTTCGTCCTTCCAGTCCCACATCTTGCTCTGAGTTTTCTGGCGTAATTTCTTTACATTTCACAGCTACATATATAGACTCCTACGTAAATATACATATGGGCATTTATAGGAACGCTATCAGTGTTTTAAAAGGAAAGCAGAATCTCAAGCATTGTTAATAACAATTGCATTGAGATGGAAATGCTGCTGTTTCACTAGAAAAATTGGAGAGTCAAGGCTGCACTTGCTTATTGGTGAAGAAATGGTCTTTCCTCTAATACTAGGAGGTATTGCTGTGTGCCTCTAATTGGTGATTTCCCAAATCCTTCTTCAAGCTGTGATTATAAGAGAAGAGACACAAATCCAAACCTAAGAAGGTAGGTGGGCATACAGTCCAGCAGTGTTTTCTTGGTTCCCCTTCTCCCCTGCTATTTAAATGATGCATACAATTGCTTCAAGCCCCTTGTGGGAATGTGTATAGAGCAGGGGTGTCAAACTGGCGGCCCACAGGCCAGATGCATCACACGCAGGCCACACCCACCCCGGCTCCACAAAGGCAAAAAACATTGTGCTAAGTCATGTGACGCGATCGAGTTTGACACCCGTGGTATAGAGTGTGAAGATGAAAAGTTAAGGAGTGGTCACACACAGAAGGAGGGAATAGTATCACAATGAACAGCTTCTCTTGTGCAGCACTGCCACATTACAGGTAGTCCTCGACTTACAACAATTCGTTTAGTGACCATTCAAAGTTACACTGACACTGAAAAGTGACTTATAACTATTTTTCACACTTATGACCTTTGCAGCATCCCCATGATCACATGATTTACATCTGGATGCTTGACAACTGACTCACACTTACGATGGTTGTAGTGTCCCAGAGTCATGTGATCCCCTTTTGCGACCTTCTGACGAGCAGTCAATGGGGAAGCCAGATTCACTTAACAACTGTGTTACTAATTTAAGAACTGCAGGGATTCACTTAGCAACTGTGGCAAGAAAAGCCGTAAAATGGGGCAAATCTCACTTAACAAATGTTTCACTTAGCAACATATATTTTGGGCTTAACTGTGATCGTATGTTGAGGACTACCTGTATGCTGATAATGAAGAGTATGAATTTGTACAATTGTATGCATGTTCATTCAGAAGGAAGCCCATAAGTGTTTAATGGTTCTTACTCCACATTCAATATATCTAAAGAGTGATTATGAGAAAGGTAATCAGAGCTGGGTTTGCTTAATACTGTGTAGATGGAAGACTATGAAGATCTGTACACTACACTAGAAATTGGGGAAAAAATATCAGAAGAAGACAATGATAAATCTTTCATATCTTGTGGCTAAAGAAGGTGCATAGATGTATAAAGGTTATCAGGAATTAAGCTCAATTCAAAGACTGCTCATCTTAAAAAGTATGCAGCACTGTAATATTACTATGTGGTTGGGGTTCTACATTAGGGTCAGTACATGCAGTATGTATTGTGGTAGATCGATAACTCATCTTAAAAAAAAACCTTTTAACTCATTAGTGTTTTAAAGCAATCATGCCTTCAATGCTGAGCGGGTATGATTTTAATCTACACGTTTCCCCTTATGCAGTTTTTAGCATATCCATTTAGTGTCCTGCCAAAAAAAATAAGAGTACTGTAAATAATATTTGCTACAAGAGGACACAAGGGGGCATACAATTCCATCAAATGGACATATTCTGATTGATGTTTATGGATATAAATGTAGAATAATTGCTATAATTTATATAGAAATAGAAAAAAATCTCATCTAAGTGAAACCTGACCAGATGATTAGTGGGTCCACTCAATTTGTTGTCCGAGAACAAACTATCAATGGGCAACCTCAAAGCATGTCTTGTTTTTCCTTGTGTACATGTGCTTTAAAATACCATTAAAATGAATTGAAGCTAGACAACCCTTCTAGTAAAGGTTATTTTAGTTTATTATACTAAACATTTTAAAGAAGAATACAAACAAAGAACGATAAAAGACACATAAAAAATAAAAGGGTAAAGTACAAATAGTGAGATGAATAAGTAAAGGGATCTAAAATATCATAGGAAATAGAATTTCCCAATATATCCTTAATTACCTTAGCAACTATAAAATGTGTTAAACCACTTATTAAAAGGGAAAACTAAGAGTCACTCTTAAGCTTCGTGTTAAGAATATGTGGTTAACACAATATAAATCACCAACTAAAATTATAAGCTATAATCAATTAGTAGTAGACGTCCAATTTCTCATGAATCTGAAATATAGAGTCCATATATAGAAAATCCCAAATTTGGGATTTGGTACATAGCTACATATTAAATTATAATCCAAGCATAGTTTCCAATTATATGATATTTAAACTTCCCTTACCTGTGACATGCCTTCAATTTTGCATTTTTTCCACAGTAGGGCTAAGGGTAGTATGAGGGAGGGATCAATAAAGAACACCCTTTCCTCCCAACACAGTGATCCATTCTCACATTTGCTTTAAAATTAAATCAATGAAGCTATGGCTTTTTGATACCAAGTCCCTTTGATCCTTAGTGACTATTGCTTATTTCTGTGTGATGAAGATTAAAAGATGAGCGGAGCAATTCTCAATTGTGGAAGAAGCCAATGGCAAAAAAGAAGAAGAAGAAAAAATCCTTAGCTCTGCATTGACTGATTTTGCATCTTTCCACCCTACTGTTATTGCCTCAGAGGAAAATGAATGTATTACACCAGTAGTTGATTAGGATTGTTTTTGGTTCAGATTTGAGATCAAGGCTAAGCAGATATTTGAAACATCTGACACTATCATGAGAGAACTTCTGGAAGCTCAACTGACACATCTGCATTATTCAGCAGAAACTGCAGTCTTTGGTAATCCTGTTAACATGTTCCACTAACTTCAGCTAGAGTGCCTTTTAAAGCAATGTGTATAGAATGGCACAATAAAATTGCTATCAAATGCATACTTGCTGAGAAATAAACTCCAGTCAAGTCAAATCAATCCTTAATTCCAAGGAAATCTGAAAAGGAATAGACTTTGCACGCATTGTTTTATATTCACTTAGTTGACTGTTCTACTGAATTTGATCTGACTTTTGTGTTAACTTGTTTGTGACTGCACTATTACTTTCCTTTTTGGAACAGTGGCACTGTATCATTTTATTGACGTGTAGTACACAGATTGTTGGCTTCCAATTCATTGTACCCACAATGAACATGGTACTCACACTGCCAAGTATGCAACATCAGTTATTTTTTCTCCCAGCACTGAGACGAATATTTACAATGAAGATTAGGAATGCCATGATGTCTATATGGGATCAATAATAATCGTAGCCAAAGAAAGGATATAATAAATATTTCTGGGCAAATAATTGAAAACTATACTTGAATATATACATTTTATCTGTATTTTGTCTGACATCTTTTATTTGGAGAAGTGGTAAGAAACAGATTCTTATTGAAATACATACAGATGTGCACACAAACTATGTAGGATGGCTATAAAAACATTAGTAAATCTGGTTTATCTACAATTGTCATCTGTTCATAGTTATTACAATGCATACAACAAATGAGACAAACAGAACATGAAAATCAAATTCAGCTCTGTATCATAAAAGGATAAAGGATAAAGGACAGCTCTATTTCTATTAGTTGTATACATTTTTTTTAAGTTTGGTTCCTCAAACAAAAGGCTTTTGTATCACTGTGCTTTCCCTCTGACTGAAATTCAAATCAAGGACCCTCTAAAGTGCTTTCATATTTGTTGAGAAAATTGGAGAATTCTGAATAAAAACTATTCACTTACAATCATGAAACTTTTAAGATCTCTGGGGCAAAAATATAGATGTGGTGAACCTCACATCCTTCAACAGTTATGAGAGAGAACCTCAGTTTCATTAACTCTGGAGATCAGTAACCTATTTGGCATCCAAAAATAAAATCTCCCTCCAACTGAACTCAACTCCTGGTCATGATTGTCATGGTCTTGACAATAACGATGTCTAGCAACAATACTGAAGTACTAGTTCACTATTGCTTCCTCTGGAATTTCCAACTTCTCTTTTGAGTATATAAGCCTGGGATTTCCTGGCAGTCAACCATAACTCATTAATTAATTAATTTAATTAACATTGTGCTTACAGAGCTGCAAATATGTGTCTTTGTAGGGGGCAGTTTGGTACCCGTCCAATTAAATTGTTCCAAGCAAAATCACCGGCCCAACTTTTCTATAGTGCTCAGTTGAGCCCCTATTTCAATTACATTTCAATTGGCCCAGATCAGAAAATAGCAAGTTTACAGCCATCCAAATGCACCCAAATCAGAGGTGGGTTCCTGCCGGCTCGGACCGGCTCTATAGAACCGGTAGCGGAAATTTCCCCCCGCTCACCGAACCGGCAGCAATGGCCAGCTGGACACGCCCCCGAACTGGCTTTCTCGGCGGCGCCATAGGTGCCACCATCTTGTTTTTTGCTTCTGCGCATGCGCAGAAGCTGTTTTTTGCTTCTGTGCATGCGCAGAAGCTTGTTTTTTAGCACTGTGCATGCGTACGCCCACGCTGCGCATGAGGAAGTGAACCAGCAGCAAGGTAAGTTAGAACCCACCCCTGCCCCAAATGCATTCCTAGATGCAGAAGACTGAAACCAGACTTTGAATAACAATTTTCAGTTGCTGGCTAAAACTAAGCATTTTCCCACTTGCTTTGTTCCATACAAGCTGTAACTTTAAAGCTATGTCTCCTTGGCCTTTGCCTGGATATTTCACTCTCCATAAACAGCAACCAGCAGTAATGTCCTTAAAGCCACATATAGAAGATGTAAATCTTTAACAAGAAAGTAAGTAAGTTTTTGGAGATATCTCTAACAATTTTTGGAAAAATGTATTTATTCACATACTTATCAGCTCCCCACTCACGTGAACTAGGGAGTGAACCTAACGGTCTGAGAACAGGTATTTTCTTAACAGGGACGTAATTATAGACTATTAATGTCAGTGCTATTTTTTAATATATTGTAAACAGTGATGTCTATTGCTTGTCTATGACCGTAATAAAGTTATATTATTATTTAGAAAGTAAGTTCCCAAATGGGAGGAGACAGACTCATCTGGCCCAGAGGGAAACCTGCCAGCCATCTCTTTGTGATTGCATTCCCTAAAATAGGATTTGACTTGCTTGTTTTTGGCAGTCAGACAGGGTAGATTTAGTAACATCCCACTCAGGGAGTTCACAAATCACTGAAATCAGGAACCCTAGGGAATGTGCTTTTTTTCATTGTAATTTGCATAGGGATTTTAAATTAAATTTAAAAACTTAATTACAGCCTAGCAAAATCAAACATTTACAAATAATAAAGCAAGGACAGACCAGGTAGTCCTCATTTAGTGACTGCTTCAGACACTGTTATGACAGTGATAAAAAAGTAAATTGGCGACCAATCCTAGCATTTACTATCTGCGCAGGTCTGTAAAGCAAAGGAAGGCTGAAATAAGATCATAAGTACAGCTGCAGTTTCACTTAATGACCACTTTGCTTAACAACCAAATGTCTGAAGGTATTTGGATGTCTTAGGTATAAAATCTAAGTAACACAGAGCAAAGAATCCAGCAAGAAATTATGTGGACGCACGGCCTGGATGCATCGAACATTTATTCCAGTTACTACGTTTATTTGGATGAGGCTTTGAGAAAGTTTCAATACAGAGATTTATAGTTTGTAGGGTTATAAAAATCCCTTTTTATGAACTGTTCAGGAACAGACCACATGCCTTGGAATGGATCTTTGAAGCTGAAGAAGCTGCTGGATTTCCTGCCTTGCAGTGGACAGATCTAAAGCTTTTCTGGGATTATTTCTCCCTCTGAGTGCCTAGTCTGCATTTTTATTCTTGTTTTAATTTGTGTTTAAAAAACCAAAAGAAAAGGAAAAAAGAGAGAGCCAAATATAAGTAAATAGACAAGCGATGTACAAGCACCAGAAGAATAAAGTATAAATTCTCAAAATAACATTTAATTTAGTTCTACATCTTGTATCATTTTAAAACTACAAATCATCATTAAAATCAAATTAATCTATAGGTATCCATGACAGTAATCAGCAGACTATGAAATTTAAAGTGAAAAATTACAATCTGTACTAGTCAATAAACAATGACATCTCTTGGGACCAGGAAGTGTGACCTTTCTGTCACCATGCCTGGTCTCTGGAACAGCATTCCCCCTTGGATCCTATGCTGATGTTATTCAAGAAAGCTTTGAAAACCTGCGCCCTCACCTCAGACCTTGGGTTAAGAGGGATGTCAAACCCCCATAGGATTTTATTTGTTGGGAAAAATTTGTTTTGCCAGATGCAAGTTGATTGTGTTTCGTACTGATTTACTATTTTAGGACCTTTTAATGTAGTGAGCCACTCAGACTTTCCTGGCATTGGACACCCTTAAAATCCAACCCAATCCAACCCAATCCAATCCAATCCAATCTATCAGAACTCTAACCTTGTTTAACTAATCATCCATCACTTAACATCAAGAGAAATGCAAGCTTGACTGTGATATAAGTCATGGGTGGCATTATAGTCCAAAAATGGCTCCCATGTTAAATTAAATTCTCTGTCAGATTTATTTTTTAAAACATGAGATTATTTTAGAGATCAAGGCACATTCCCACAGCTTAATTCGCCATCCTTCGACCAAAGAAATTGTATGGATTTTCCAAGGAGAAGCACAGAGTACCCTAACTGCTGTTAGCAAATACAAAGCTGGGTTGGTATACTCTGTAGAAATATAAGGTTTAGCAACATTTAATAGAAGGATGGCAGGTTACAAAGGGAATTCGACTTTCGGAATTGCTGGTTTTACAACGTTGACACAAGCCTGCCTGCTCTGTTGTTAAGTCAGCACCAGAGAAGGATGTCATTTCCCCCCCCCACTTTGAACCCCCCAATTCTCCAGCCTTTTGCTAGTGCCTCGTAATGGTTCAGAGATCTGCGAGCTGCTTGATATGTCAAGGGGCAAGAAAGGATGCTGTATGAATACTGATTTTACATTTGACATCCACCTTCAGAAGCTGAAGGGTTAGATCTTTCCAACCGAAAAGGATGGGGGAATGAAAGAACCAAAGGCTGACTTTCTCAGGTTCTTCAACTATGTTCCCCATGCTAAATTCCTTGCCTGTATTACATACCCTTGAATAAGTGTGAAAAACAGACACTCCTCTGCTTAGAGCCCACTCTGTATGGGATCTAAGGACACTAAACTGCAGCATTTGCAATGAACATTTCGCAAGCAATTTGTGAGGGTCAAATGATATTGAACAGATGCAGATTTTAAAACCTGAAAAGAAATCCGTACTCTTATCTCCTTTAAAACTCCTAACTAACGGATTTGATTTTAAGCACAAGAGGATGAAGATTACAGAGCTCCACCTCAATTGGCTGTTTTCCCTCCTGCAGTGAGCTTTCTCCTTTTGTCTACAAACTGTTTTTATCCTTGCAGGACTCACTTCTACTACTGGAACTTGAGGAGGAGGGGGAGGGGCAACGAGAAAAATAACCTCAGCAACCTGGGGAGGAAGTGGGGGGGGGGGAAGCAAGGAAAAGGAGGGGGTGCTGGAGCAACTCCTCTCTTCTCTGCTTTAACCCCTCTCATGACTTCTCTCTTAAATAGGTATATCACTGCTTGATTAAGACTGCATTTAAGGACGCAGATCTAGTGCTGTTATTATTTATATTACACTTATATTTTATCTTTGCTCTGGGAAATCAAGATGGCATAAATGGTGGGTCACCTCTAATGTTATCCTTACAAGAACAACCCGGCACAGTGGGCTAGGCTGAGAGATTTATTTATATATTTGCAGAGTGGTTGGTTAGATTGATAACCTGTTTTTTCTTCAGAAGCTCAAGGTGGTGTCCTGTGCCTCCCCCTCATTTTTTTCCCCTATAGCCCTGTGAGGTGGTTTGGGCTGAGAGAGTGTGGCTGACCCAAAATCAACCAGGGAATTCCTGTGCCTGACAGTGAACTAGAAACCGAGTCTCTTCAGGACCAGTTCATCATGTTAACCATTATATCATCCTAGCTTCCTTCTGCATAATGCTGCCATGCCAAAGCTGACACCTTCTGGATTAATTGGACTTGAGTGCCTCCCATCCAGAGCTCAGAACAGATGCTCTTTGGTCCACTTGGGAGGCAGATGCTAGGTTGGTAAGGATGATGTAAATCCTAAAATAAAGATCTCAGTATTTATTCCTTTTTTCCCAGATGTGCACGCACACACTAACAAACACACACACACACACACACACACACACACAGAGGCAGTCCCTAGTCAGATAAAAAGATGTAATTGGGGAAGATTAAGTGAGAAAACATTAAATGGTAGGAAGATTATAATGGTTATAATTTCTGGTCTGTGGGGCCCTTTCACCCTTTTGTGACTAGAGCAGATGAGGCCTCCCTATTTCTCCTGACTGGCACAGCCACCTCCAGCGACGCTCCCTTGAGAAAGTGCCACGAAATGGGGTGGAAGGCTGCTTGAATCAACACATCCTGCCTCAGAGATTTGCGGTGCCTCAACAATAGCCGTGAGTTTGGGGAGCTGTACGTTCAGCCAGCGAGTGAACCTTGGGAAAGGAATTTCATGACAAGCCATTGTACATTTCATAACCCCATTACTTCTTTGCCCAGGCTGCTCTTTCTCTGCTCTTCATCAGCTCTGGCCTGTCACAATGAATCAAAGAATCAATTTACCTCTCGACTCACTCCATGCCTGGAATCATTGATGAGATGTTGTGAGGGAACCCCGGGGCAAGCATTGCAGTAACAAATGGTTCCCCATTCTCTTTGCTTACCCCTTCTAATCCCTGCCTTATTTCAGACCCATTCCCACAGCTGGCATCAGTTGGGGCTGATGGGGAGATGGATGTGGGGAAAGGAACCCTGCTCACATACACCTTCCCTAACCTTGTCTGAGGGTTGGGGGAGTTTTGTTTTGAAGTGAAAAATATGGTAAATGAAATTAACTAATAAATTGAAAACTAAAACAGCAGCGCTAATAATTAAAGCAATACACTGGAAAAAGTCCCAACAAAGAATATTAATATATAACAACCCCAGCCCTATTATATGTTATTAAATCTAAGTCATATGGAATGATAGTGTTTTGTCTCGCCTTTTTTACAGTATATGGATATTTGCAAGGTTAACAGAGAATAGATCTCTTGAACTTGCTCTTTAACGTCTAAAGGTTTGCTTTCTTTCCAGCTATGAAAGATAATCCTCTTAGTAGATACACGGACTCTCTTGAGCCAACGTTCTTCAGGAAATGTCAAATTCAATATTTGTGGACTATAAGAAATACGGGCATTCTGGTCCAGAACATCTGGAGAACTCAGGTAGTGCGTGAAGGGCATACTCTGTGAATTTGTCTAACTTCCAAACAAACCACAGCATGCTTATGAGGCTACCATAAAACTCTTCTCAGATGTATTCACATTACTTGGTTTGGAGGCAGGTTCTTGCAGGTGACTGGGCGGTTATGAAATTGTCTTCCCTTTGGGGGAGGAGAGGAGGTTAAACAGAGAGAACAATGGCAGACAGGGAGAAAGTGACCCTGCTGGGTTTTCCCTGCTTATCTTCTCACTAGATATCAGACTGTCCTTTCCGCCTTATAGTCTACACTTGCAGTCCATAACACTCTTGGCTAGGGGTCAGGATACTAGTATTTCATACTACCTGGTTGATGTTTATGTATTTCTTGGTTAGATTTATATTTCACCTTTTGTTCAGAAGCTCAAGGCAGGGTAGCACATATCCTCCCTTTGTTGTGTGTGTGTGTGTGTGTGTGTGTGTGTAGGGGGGTGTCTTTTGTATCTTTTATTCTGTTGTCATTGATAGCCCCTTTTTCTGGTTTAGAAATTAAGCCGCTTAAAAAAATTACTTGGATGGAATATGGGGAAGAGACAGGGTAACACAGAGATCTGGTTAACATAGGAACAAAGGAACAAACAGACTTTTTAATTAAATAACCAAAAAGTGAGCTTTAAACAAATTCACATACCTTCCCCCTTCTGCTTCTGCTCTGAGAACCTCTAGCCCTGACAGATGGAGATTTTGGCAGGCAGTCTAGGGCTCTCAAGCTCCCTCAGACCCATTTTTCCATGCATAGCTCCTTTCTTTGTGGTTACCCCATTCT
Source organism: Thermophis baileyi (assembly GCA_003457575.1). Classification (NCBI taxonomy): domain Eukaryota; kingdom Metazoa; phylum Chordata; class Lepidosauria; order Squamata; family Dipsadidae; genus Thermophis; species Thermophis baileyi. The sequence goes on from QLTV01002677.1 coordinate 1,668,486, forward strand.
CCTGAAATATAAACTGGGAGTTGGTGCTCCCCATTTCTACGATTTGATTGGCAGTTCCACCAATCGTCATAGGCATACATAACACTTGTCTGTCTCATTTCGGCCCAACAATAGCCCTATAAGGTAGGTTGGACAGAGACATTCAAGGCCTCACTACTAGTCTGACTGGTTGTCATACAATGCTCTGTCTTTTGTTTTGTTTTGTTATAGTGTTGTAATCCTAGTGTTAGAAATTCTGAGCTTAAATGCAGGACATGTCCAACAATATACAGTAGTCCTCGACTTATGACCACAATTGAGCCCAAAATTTCTGTTGCTAAGTGAGAGTTGTCAAATAAATTTTGCCCCATTTTACGACTTTCTTGCCACAGTTGTTAAATGAATCACTGCAGTTGTTAAGTTATTAAATTTAATTATTTAATTTAAATTAGTAGTTAGACCTTTCTTGCCATAATTGTTAAGTGAATCTGGCTTCCCCATTGACTTTGCTTGTCAGATCACAAAAAGTAATCACATGATCCCAGGATACAGCAACCATCATAAATATGAGTCAGTTGCCAAGCATCTGAATTTTGATCATGTGTCCATGGGGATGCTGCAACAGTTGTGTGAAAAATGGTCATAAGTCACTTCTTTCACTGTTGTAATTTTGAACGGTCATTAAATGAACGTAACTCGAGGACTATCTGTAATGATTACTATAGAAAATATGACATTAGAACAGCCCTTATCCAGCAGGAAGCATCAATGGGAATGGGTATAAATGGATAATTAATGAATGGAGCCAGAAAAAAGTCCCATCTATCAGCTTCCCCAATTTTGTTTTACCTGCCTTTGTATGGCTAACTCTCCCTCTTATGCCTCTTTGCCATTTTCACCTGTCGGCCGTGGCAGCAAAAAGTTTTGATATTGGGTACATGGATAGAGTGAAAAACGGAGCGGATAATTTCTATTCCTTCCCTAAACTATGAGAAAAGCATCAGGCCCTGGCAAAGAGGTGCACGAATTGACCGAACGTCTGAAGGTGGACGGCGAGGACAAAGCAGGGGGCAGGAGGACCGGATGCTAAAAGGCGTCGTCAACATCTGAGGGACAGGGGACCAGACGCGACGGGACGGGGGCTGCCGGCCCCTCCAGACGGGAACAGATTAGACGGATAGAGATTGCAGGCCGGCCGTTGTACGCGGCGAGAGACGGACAAAGGACGGAGGGAAAACCGAGACTGGCACCGGTGAGCGAGAGCAACACCCGGAAAGGCCAATTCGTGGAGGCACCGACGGCGGGACTTGGCAGGCTCGTCGCGTCAACAACGGCCGGGCTCCCAAACCCTCCCCGAAGTCATCCATATTTATAAACGCCGCGTCCGTCGTCGTTCCCCCCCCCATTCACTCCGCCCTCTCCCCTCCTCCTTTTGGCAAACGGAGCGAAGGAGCGAGGCAGACCAGACGGCGGACGAGGGTGCATTTTTTCGCAACAGCGACAGGCGTCCCCCTCTCCTCCGGGGGATCCTGCGTCGACCTCCAGCGGAGGGGGCGGGGAGAGAAACATCTCCTGCCGTCCTCCCCCATTTTCTGCTCGGTCTAAACCCGCCGCTATGCCGCCAGGGGGGTGAATGGGGGGCAAGCACTGGACAGCACCTCCACCTCCCTGCCCAGGGCTATGCCAGGGTGGGGGGGCCGGGAGGGCGAGCGTCTCGCCCCCCCACCTGTAGGATCCTCATGAGCTGATCTCCTCCCCCCCCCATTCCTAAATTGTGGCCCCCTCGGTCCGCCCCCCTCGAGCGGCATCGCCATGGGATGTAATATGTGTGTGGTAGAGAAACCCGAAGAACAATATCGGGTGATGCTGCAGGTAAGAGAGGGAGGGATGGAGGGAGGGCAGGGATGGGGGTGGCATTGATCTATGGGACGCGACTGATGGGACGAGGTGAGCGAAGCACTAAGGGAATCGGGGGTGTGTGTGTGTGTGTGTAGGTGAGGAGCAGGGGATGGTACATCCGTGCAAGATGAAAAGAGGGCAGAATAGGGTCGTCTGGGGAGAAGGAAGGCACTGGAAAGGGTCAAGGGAGTTTCCAATCGTTCCCACTGGAAGGGCTGTTTGGGTCGGGGGGGGGCAAGGTAGAGGGCTGGAAGATGGAGGTGTCTGAGAGAAAGCAAGGTGATCTACAATGATTAAAGATGTTTGTTGGGGCGGGGGTGGAGGAGAAGATCAAAATAGGAATCCCAGGTTGTCTTTTGGGGTGGAGTGGGGATTTGGAGTACCATTCGGAGAATAGAGGAGGGGGGGTTTAATGCTGCAATGGGGGAGGGACCAGGTACTGAGTGAGGGGAGGTTGCTTAGCAACTAGTCTCCCCCCTTTTCCCATAGCGTAGTGTCTGAAATAATGGGGAGAGGATTTCTGCAAAAAAAAGGGGGGGGCGGGAGAACAAATTGGGATGAATCATGGCACTGAGCAGCGAAGGGTGAAGCAATGGTTTGAGAAGGGAGTGACAGGTATTCATTCATTGATTGATTCATTCATTCACTTGCTTCCATATCTTCCTTCCAGTCATTCCTTCCAGTCCCTCAGTTTCCTCAGTGGTTTGCTTATTCTGCTATCTGTGTCTTTACTCCTCCCTTCTCTCCTCTTTTTGTCTTTTTATCTCTCCCATCAGTCTTGTTTCCAATCTCTCTCTCTCTCTCTCTCCTTTGTATGTGCCATTTATCCAGGTCTTTTTCCATCACACTCTCTCATCCCAGGTCATAGGTACAAAATCAGACAGCCTCCTCGTCTACATCACAGAGATGAAAGCTATATTGTAATTGGTAAAGCAAGAGGCTTTTTTAAAAAATAACAACAAAAAAACTCCCCAAGGGTTATATATTTCAAACAGGCTGAGTTTTCCAATATTCTCTCATGGGGCTACACAGTTAATTTGTACCTGCCTATGTGTAGAACTGAAATATATAGTATTATATATTTTTGTAAGCAAAGTAGTTACATAGCTGTCTTTTTGCAATTATCAGTATATACCGGTACATTACAGGGGTTGTGTTTATGTAGATAATCTTGCTTGGCCCATAAGGGACCATCTATTCTTTTGTCTTACTATCATTTAAATACTATCAATATTTAAATTCTGTTAATTTAGAGATTTACAGCATGAAAATAGCAAATAAGATCATTTATACAAACTGAGAAGCAAATCCAAATACACACATCCTGTATATCCTTAGGTTGATAAGGTCTTCTCTCATCAGCCTTCCTCAACTCAACATAGGTTGAATGTCAGCCCCCATAATTCCCAATCAGCACAACATTGGGCAAGAGCCATCTGGGGGGGGGGGGGTAGGGGGTCTTTTTGTAATTTCATTCCAGTTGCTGATCATGGGAATCAGATTTTCATGAAACAGAATGGATTTGACTGATGTCCTCAGTATGATAAATTATTCTTTTTCTACAAAGAAAGGCCAAAAGAATCTGTGCATTAGATTAGAACCATTTGATCAGATAATGATTAGACTCTGATCTGCACATCATTCCTATTTTCATCTCTTGTAATAAAATTGCCCCTCACTGTGGGAAATAAATGGGATGAAAAGGGAATCTGTGGCTTATAGCATTCTTTGAGCTGAGCAAAGAGATCTAGCTGTACTCTCAATATTTCCCTTCTGTCCAGAAGCCCTGCTTTATAGCTCAGGATTTCAACAGGTGACAGCAAAAGGAGAAGCTTGTTCCTCTTCTGTTGTTCATGGTCCCACTCCATATCTTGCTGAAACAAAATTAAGGAGTTGGGATCCTGGTCCCTCCAGATATCTGAAAGACAGCTCCCATAATTTCTGACTGTTGGTCATGGTGGACAGTTTTTACGGGAGTTGTAGCCACAGCAACTGGAGGATACCATGTTGTCTAAACCTGACTATATATTCTAGTTGCTTTTAACCTGATAATTTTTAGAAAGGGAAGGTGGAGTATAAACTGAATGAATAGGTTATTTGGGTTTATTAATAGCTTTAAAAACAGTCTTCCCTAACCTGCCAATTTTGTGATATCTTATAACTCATAATTTCCAATCAGCATGAACAATGAAAGTTGGTCCATCTTGTATAGGGGGCACAAGCTGGAAGACATTGCATTTAATTCTCAGCATAAGTTCTAGTTTAACATTTTTAATTTCAGTAACATTTAAATAAGACCTTTTAGAATTCACAATGCCATTCTTATTATAAGGCTTCACAAAGTCTGGAACAAAAATATTCTCAATGTGTCAAACATTACATTAGGAAAAATATACAGTATATAATAAAAAGTCAGCAAATAAACCTTGCTTAACTAAAGTTGAAACTTATATGAATCCAAGCATTTGCTTGTAACCAGAGTATAGAAAATCATGACACAAAAAATACCGTATAGTCAAATGCTATTGCAAGGAATGATACATTGCTCTTTGTTTCTTGGAGTTGAAATATGTAAGTGGCCAAAGAAAAGAAACAAATTTCATAAAGATTTAAAGCAGTCTGGAAAACAGTACTACCTTTCAATTGAGAATTAAAATGGTCTCATCCCAAAAGTCACACATGGCTGCATCTTTTTGATGCCCATGTCTCCACAAAGTTGCCTTTCTCTCAATTCCAGACTATGAGTAGCACAATTTTAAGTCTTTTCTAGCAGTGTTAGAGTTCAGACAGTGCATTCCCTCTTATGCCAAGGCCATCCAGTAACAGTGCAAAATGTGTAAAATCTCTTAAGTTGGAGGTGAGGTCAGATGACTAACTAGTGGGTGTGATCGAAGTAGTGCTTAGTGGCCATTTCAGGCTGATGAAGGCATCACCTCCACACACATACACATATTCTGGTCTGGTCTCACATCAGCCTTATCTGCCACTAAAGGACTGAACACACAAGCGCAGAAAAATGTAGAAGGTAGCATCTGGGTTGCCTCTCAGAGAAAGGAAAAGAAGGAAGGAGAATAACTAAGTAAAAGTGCTCCATGTAATGCAGCTCCCTTTGTAACTTTTTTTACCGTGGACTGTAAGAAAACAGAGAGTAGAAGAAAAGCCTCAGGGTGGAGCCTAGAGATGATGGACAGAATTCCACAATTAGATCACACCTCCATTCCTGCTGCAGGCTGTGATTGGCAGATGCTTTTCCAGCTGGCTGGTGACTTGCAAAAAAGAGAATAACTAAACTAGAGGAATCAGCCAATCATTTTTTCAGGCACTGCACATGAAAAATCAAGGCAATATCATCAGTATCACAACTATAGTTGAGGCAGGGTAGAGATCAGCAATAGTCAGCAGATTTCACATCCATTGGGTGGAGAGCCCCAGGTCTCATGATAATATTAATATGTAAAGTTTTAATGAGTACATTCCACCTGTAATAGGGTACAATTTCTCCCAGATATTTTATTAATCATATCTACATTCCAAAGATAACCATTATTAAAATACATACAATACATATTGAAATAACTGAATTCTTACAATGTATCTAAGGGTAGTCCTCAAGTTACAAGGAGCTCAATTACGGTTGTAAGTCATGACAGTCACAAAGCGGGTCACCATGCAACTGGACCAATTTTACAATTTTTTTTGCAGTGATTGTTAAGTGAACCCATTGTTCACTATAGGGCAGCTTTTGCCGTAAGCCAGAAGTAAACCCTGGTTTCCAGGCAAAAACATAATAAATTCTGTGGCTGTGGGGCTCTACAAATGTGTGTAAATGTGGTCCTGTCACCACGGGGGGACGGGGGACTGGACATCAGATTTTCATAAGTAGTTTGGGGAGGGGGGTAGTCATAACTTTGAATGGTCACTAAGTAACCAGTCATAAATCGAGGATTACCTGTACAGTATAATTTCAAATAGCATTTTCCAACTTTTCCTTCCTTTGTTTTTCTCAATCTGTGTGGCTAGAATCTCATCTAGAATTTTACCATCAGCCTAGCAGCCACTAAATATAATAAATAATATTGCAAATCTCCAAATTCCAATCTAATCCAAAGACTTGCAGTCTGTACTCAGGTCTTCCAGGTTCATCTCCCAAACTCTCAGAGCACAATGAATTCTAACAACAGGCTATGAACATCTTATTTTGAACTTTAGGTGAAAGTATTTACAGGAAACTATTTCTGTAAACTCCAAAATTCTTCGGTTCTCAGAGTATAACAAGGACATACATTTTGTTGTTTGGATGGGGCATGTAAAATGTCTCCTTCTGTTGACTGACCCCCACCAAGTTTTATTGTTTGATCATCAGTTGTTAATTGATTAATGTATTGGTTGATTGATTATGTGCTGTCAAGTTATTTTGAATCTTAGCAACCCCATGGGTAGATTTTTCTCCATGATGACCTGTCCTGGTCCTTCAGCTCTTTCAATGATACCCCATTGTCATGGCAACTGAGTCCATCCATCTCTCTACTGGTTGTCCTCTTCTTCTCTTTCTTCTTCTCTTTCCTTCCACTTTCCTCAGCATTAGAGCCTTGTCCAAAGAGTCAGTCTTTGCATAATGTATCTGAAGTAGAATAATTTAAGCCTGACATTAATTGCTAAAAAAATAGCATGGATAGAGTTTTCATAGCACTTTGTTTGTGTCAATCAATAAATTGACACATGTTCAACTACAAGTTATTAAGTTATGAAAAATCAGTGAATATAGACATCTGTATATACTGGTCTTGATATTCACATAGGTTCAAGGCAATAATGAAACAGAATTCCAGTGTTCTCTAAGCAGACCCATTCAAGAAAACATGAATTTTTTCAGCAGTTTCTGCATCTGTGGCTTTGATTGTTAATGAATGTGAATCAAAATTTGTTGCTAATTGATGGCAGCTAAGTAGTAGGGCCTGTCACACAAATTTTAACCATAGCCATTTTCTTTCATGGAACAAAATGATCTTCTCCCCTGGTTTAACTTCACAAGCTGTTTAATGGACCAATTGCCATCACAAAACACTACACAGATGAAAAGAGAAGAAATTGGGACACTAGCTCTGGCCTACAATACTTCAGGGAGCCACTAGATGGCACCAAAGAATATCTTGCTGTTATCCAGAGCAATTCTTAAGAGCAACATGGTGGCCTAGAGGTGGATCTCTCGCCTCACAATCAGGAGGCTGTGAATTTGATCCTAAGTAGTGGCAGACATTTCTCTCTCTGGGCACAAAGAGAAAATATCTGCTGTGAGCTCTGCATAGGCATCAGGAAGGGCATCTGGCCAGTAAATGCTCAGCTCCATTCAATTGCCCTGACTCCACCCTGATGTAAGGGATTACTCAGGATCATTAAAAGAAAAAGAAAAAATCAGAGTAATTCTTAAAATGTATTCCTAGGATCTCTGGGAGTCCCCCCATGACCCTCTCAGGAGTCTGAAAAATAAAAATTACCAGCCTTTGTTAAAAAACAATAACACAATATTAAAATCTCATCAAATAAGCATGAGAAGCAGTAGCAGCAACAAATGTGTCAATTTTAATTTTTAGTATGGTAAATATCAATACATATAACCCATACAAACAAAAGGTTTTTGGGGTCCTCCATAATTAGTGGAAATGAGCTCTGAGAGAAAAAAAGTTTAAGATATACTGGTCTGGACCTTTACAACCCAGGTTTTACAGCCTGTGGAGGAATATTATGCCTAGACGTAGCAACATGCTAATTAAATAATGTAAAGGATAGTTTTGAATATGAGATACTGTGATACGTAGTAGGATGCTATCTACAGGTTTGTGACTTGCCTAAGATCTGGTGACCTGGCTGCAGGTTGGTAGAAAATGCTGGACTGGGATTAAGATGGTCCTTTGCAAAGTAAAATTAGCATCAGTGATTGACTTCCCAAGGGAAGAAAATATTTGGGTACAGGTAGTCCTCAGTTAATGATTGCCCTGTTTAATGACCATTCGAATGTATGATGGTGCTGAAAAAAACAGGTTTATGAGCAGTCCTCAAACCTACAATGGTTGCAGTGTCCCATAGTCCCAAGATTGCCATATGCAAGCTTCTGCCGAAGTCAATGGAGATGCTGGCAGTAAGTTGCAGGTCGCGGTCACATAATGTCACCCTTAATGACTGCAGGTGATTTGTGTAATGACTGCAATAGAAGTGACATCGTAAGTCTGGCGTGGTCATGTGAACTTCATTGCTTAGTGACAGAATTTCAGGTCCCAATTGCAGTCATTAACTAAGGACTACCTGTAGTTGTGGCTTAGGTTGACTTGACTTGAGCACAGTACTTAAAAGTTTGACGGCCCAAGTCCATCAAATTAAAGCATTGTGTGGTTGGTTTTATTTGGGTTTGGTGTGACTTGCCAACACATTTGTAAAAAGACACAGCGGTCAGGCCACACCAAATCTGGTTAGGCATAGGCACTATATAGACAAAAATAGCAACACTATCAGTATTAAGGGTTATATGCATAATCAATACCAAACCAAAAAATAGATGGAGAAAATATAGTACAACTCCTTTCTTTCTCTCATGTTCAATGTGCATTCACACATGAATACATACTGTAAAATCCTTAACAGGATAGGAATGTGGCTGTTTCTTGTAGTAGAGACAGATATATGCACACACACTCACACAAAACATTGGTTAAGCTCTGTTATACACAAAGACATATAATACATACAACACAGAATGGCATTTATCAATGCAGTGAGAAACAATATAAATACCTTGTAGACATACATTATATTTTCAAACAAAAAAATTACACTCACAAATAATGCCATATGCATCTAGAAAAATATCTCCAATTCCTGTGGCGTCCGTCATTTCACAATGCTTCTTATGCATACGTAGTTTCTTCTCCCAGTTGAAACGATTATAGTAGACACACAGAAAAAATCTCTCTAGAGCGCACACTTGCTTACGGCCTCCTCTGTTCCAGTGGGATTGATTGAACCTTGCATTCTAATGTTAGATTCCAGCCAAAGGTTTTTATAAAATTGGGGAGGGGGATAGCCATGGCTCAGTAGAAAGATGGAGAAGGGGAAAAGATTAGAGTAGAGATCGAGAAAATGATGATCACTTGAAGAGCAATCTGGGGAAAAGGAAGAAGAAGAAGAAAAATAAACACACAAAGGAAAGCTATGGGGAACCATCAGCTGAAGGGCTGAGGCTGGATAACACTCCAGGAATGCGATTGGCATTTGTTATAAATTCCTACAGGGCCTTCCTTAGGCAAAAAATGTCCTCCTCATTCCCACCCACAGCCCCTCCCCAATCCATTTGTCTTCCTCACAGTTTTTCTAATGTAGCTTCTTTTCTCTACCCTGTAGTTTCTTTGATGCGCCCCCCACCTCATCCACAATCTTTGTACCCCTACCTCATCCACAATCTTCTCTGTTATTTTTTACTTAAGATCTTAACTCTCTCACCTCACCTCCGTGGAATGTTCCCCTGGTGGTCCTCAAGGCAAGCAAGCAAATTATCTATTTTCCCAGATTCTCCTCCTGCCCACCTTGAACTTCCACAGCCCCAAATGGAAGAGAAAAAAGAAAGGAGGATAATTCATATTCCCCCACCCACCCACCATTTCTAGAGTTTGAGGCTAGCGAGTAGGAAGGAGATGTGCTTTGCTTTTGATCCCTTTTATCCATATTTTCCTTTTTCTCCCCAGCTGCAGATGCCTGTATCAATCACTTCAGTTGCCATGGTAACTGCAGCTGCAGTGATGGAGAAAGAGAGATGCACCCATGCAGGCACACGCAAGCACACACACACACACACACACACACACACACACGTCTGTTCAGCAAACGGTAATGTGATGCATGACATCCTTCTACATACAGTATGAGGATGCACTGCACAACGACAAGCTCACAGGTGCGTCAGCCTGTGACGCATAATGAAGTGGTGGCTGGGCAAGTTCCCACAGTAACTGCATCATGTCTTGCATTTTGTTTGAACATGACAGAACACACACAATGTAGGAAATGGGTGTGCTGGGGGTGTGCCTTCTGGGAACCCAAATAGGGGGAATGTACCACAGGGTTTGTACAATGAGGAACTCTAGACAGGGGTGGGTTCCTCCCGGTTTGGACCGGTTCTCCCAAACCGGTAGCGGCCCGCTGGTGACGTCACGATGATGTCACCGAACCGGATCGGTCGGTGCCGGTCCGTGGGGGCCGCCATCTTTTTTTTTATTTTTATTTTTTTAATTTTTTTTAAAAAAATTTCCCTTCTGAGCATGCGCAGAAGCCGACTTCCGGCACTGTGCATGCGGTCGCCATCTTTTTTTTGGCTTTTGGGGGGGGCTTTTTTGTTACTGCGCATGTGAGCGCGCGCCCACGCGGCGCACCCACGTGGCGCGGGAGGGAGCAAACCGGCAGCGAGGTAAGTTGGAACCCACCCCTGACTATAGGCATTATTTATCCGTTTGAGGTTTATGAGGAGAAATGCATTGCCCTTGGAACTTCAAGAGTATGAGGATTCTTGAGAATTGCCCAAGAGGTTTTTCATTAAGGTTTTATCTGCCTTCAAGAATCAGCTACTGAAGTTGGGTAAACTCCAAGGACAGAATTCATGACAAAAGTTCTCCACTGGTCTCTTTTTTAGTGACAACAGCTTTTTGTGTAAAGAGACATCGGAGCTTTGGGGAGGGGCATAGGGTGTACCAGTAATAACAAGCCAGGATTACCTCTAATACAGCCGTTCTCTTGTTTCTTTGATTTTTAATCTAAGGGTTCCTTTATTGTGTCCTCTTTTTAACTTACCAAGGCAGAAGAATTTTTAACATGCTTATAGAGATGAACAAAACTGAAAGTGAGCTGATCATTAGGAACCCTTGCAAGATGGGTCTCCGTTGTTATCTTCCTTTCATCCCAAGACTGGCATAAAAGCTAATTTCAAATAGCCCTTCTCGTTTCAACTTATCTGGCCTTTGTAATCCAAACATTATTATTTTCACAATGTACAGCCAATTTCCAGACTTCAATCCCAGATAATATGGCAATGGTAAAAAAATCATGGGACTTGGAGTCCATCTACACTGGTAGGGTCATTTTGGAGAGCATTGCCAAATAATGCAGTCTGTGTTGGGCTAAATGGAGCATGAACTCCACTAGTTGTTTAAGGCGCCTATTCTTAAAAAATAAATTTGGTTTTGGTTCAGTTCACTGCAACTCCTTTTCCTTTTAAGCTTAAGCCAATTATAATGGAGCAGCAGTGTGTTTTGTACTTCTAGCAGACCCATCACCTGAAACACACCGTGGTTGCGTTCATGAAATATGCCAGTCTAATGATGTATAATATTTTTGAACTATGGCCTTTAAATAACATGTTGGAGTCAGTCAACTTTCAAAAAGCAAGGCATGAAGCCAGGTCAAAAATGAAATATTTTTTTTTATTTCATTTATAATCTGTTAAACATTAAGTTTGACCAATATGTGCACTGTGTAATTTCTTGTGAGATCATAACAATTGCAGTATGGTGGCAATTTCTGGAGACTTCTGAGTGCTACACCAAGATTTTCAGGAGCCACCTGAGCCTTAAAAGGTATGCCCCTCTGAGGAAGCTACAGCATATATTGCTTTGTTCAGTTGGGGGCACTTTAGTCCGTGAACCACAATTTCTGGATAAGCAGAATATATGAACTATCCACTGTAGCTTTTTCAACAACCTGATTAAAATCAACCTTGGCTTCACAATGAATGAATCAAGCTACTATCTTGCAGGCCCACCTAATAAATCAGTATAACTGTCAGCCACAGATGAACACCGTCTGCCTGATTAGGGAGATGCATTTGATTTGGAGTTCTCTCAAGAGGTCTGTCTAAACAGAAGTGCTGTTTGTGATAGATTTGTATAGCCGTTATTTGGGAAGAAAAATTGGACAGATTTCCTTTACCTTGTTTGTGTGTTTACATTTGGCAGCAATAAGGGCTTGCACTAGATAGGGTAGGGTTCTCAGCCATTTTAGAGGATGATGAAGATGGTGATGATGGCAATCCTAATGGATACTAACAAACCCCAGGGTGCAAATACATAGCGTTGGGCTTTGGTTTTACAGAGATGGGAAAGGTATGTTAGATGGTCATATGTTGAATGATCTTTCAGGAATGGTTCTATGAATATTCAAAATGTGATGAGAGCCATTTCTACTATACAGGTAGTCCTCAACCTATTACCACAATTGAGCCCAAAATATATTTTGCTAAGTGATACAGCTATTAAGTGAGTTTTTCCCCTTTTACAATCTTTCTTGCCACAATTGTTAAGTGAATCACTGCAGTTATTATGTTAATAACATGATTGTTAAATGAATCTGGCTTCCCCATTGACTTTGCTTGTCAGAAGGTTGCAAGAGAGGTGGCCACATGACTTCGGGACATTTCAACCATCATAAATATGAACCAGTTACCAAGCATCTGAATTTTGATCACGTGACATGGGGATGCTGCAATGGTCATAAGTGTGGGAAAATGGTCATGGCGCTTTTTTCAGTGCTATTGTAACTTCAAACGGTCACTAACCAAATGGTTGTAAGTTGAGGACTATCTTTATTGGGTGCATTCCCAGTCTTTCTACAAAACAGGTTTTGGACAATTAGCCCCAAGTCTCATTCTCCCAGTAAGCACCACTTGAGCTGTGGTTTCATTTGGCACCAGAGGAGCAGCATTAAAGACCTATGAATGGCCCCAGCTAGTCAGATGTTCAGATGATGTAAACGGATGTGTCTACCTTTTCAGGAGAATAGGCTCTGAGGTCCATTCTTAAACAAGACAGGGATCCTTTCTATAAGAACTGTTGGTAGCTCTAAGCATGAGTAACTATTCTGACACTGCCTGTGCTTTTAGTAGCTGTACACAATACAAATTGAACAGAGGCATTTTAAAAAGTAGATTAGAGCAATGTTTCTCAACCTTAACAACTTTAACTCCCAGAAATCCCCAGCTAGCATGCCAGAAACACTGGTTTATAGAATAGAGGGAGACATTTGGAAGGCAAAAACAAAAATAAAAAACGTGCTTTTTAAAATGGTTGTGTATAGGGTTACCTATAGACTTTCCAATACATGGCTTGCATCATGAGATACAATGATGGAATTAATAGACTGTGAAGATGGCTCTTTCTCTAACATGTAAAAAAACCCATGCAAGCTTTTTTAAATTAAAGAGTATTGAGCTTAATGAGCTTCCATTCCCAGCCTCAGGTTTATTACCCATGAGAGTTAAGTTTATTTTACAGATAGTTCTGAGGATAAAATTGGATCTATCCTTATATATGTTTTACGAGTTTCTTGATTTATGAATTGCCCATAATATTTAGGGACTGTCTGTATTGCAGAAGCTGAGCACTGAATAAATAGATTCTCCTAATAATGGAGTCTGATCATACATTTGTCTTTGTGCTTTTTGCATTTGAAACAAGACCCCAAAGGACTACTACATTTATATGAATAATAATTAGTGCATTTTATTGCTGCTGCTCCTTTCTGTATTACTGTGAATGATTCCAGAAAGAGGCATTGCCAGATAAGTACATTTCTCCTGATACAATCCAGAAAAGTGACATTCCTAAACTGCAGGAGTTTCCTGTCTTTTTTAGGAACTCCCATGCACCAATTTGTAATAATTTGCATGAAAGCTCATATAGCATTCTAGGATAAGAAGGAACTATAAAAATCATTAATTTTTAATTAGTGTACTTAACCATTATCATGCCAATTTTATTGTATTCTGTTTACAATAACCTCTTTGCTTTCTTGAAATAATGAATGATGATCAAACTGCCTGATTCAAAAACCTGTGTACCTTTTCTACTGCTAAATTGGGAAAATTGAATCATGTTAGTCTAGGATCTTAACCTAACTAGTCATCTAGGGTCAACCCATAAAACTGTAGCTCTGTATTTTCCTAGCTTGGCACCCTCTAGAAGGATCTGTACAGTACAGTGTATGACTATCAATTTGTTGGTGATGCGAATTATAATCCAGGATCTCTGGAGAATATGACATGGTCAAATGTTAAAGTGGAGTGAATGTAAAGTTTTCTGAATGCAATTGCTGGAATTCCATAATCACCTGCTGCAAACAAATTGGGATAATATGGATGTGATCTGGAGGGGCTGGGAATGTCTGAAGGGCAGCAGCCAGGAGTAAACCAGAGGTGAAGATTTTGTGGTACCATATTTAGAAATCTGCGTGAAGATACCCCCCCCACACACACACACATATATTCAAGATGTATAATACCCAAATCATGTCAAGTTATTTTGGCTCCTAGCGTAACAATTTTTCGCTCTCTGTGGACATGAAAATACAATGATAATATCTTAAATAATTTAATGATCAGCTGCTCCTTTGTGATATTTAAAACCTGCTGTTAACCCAGCAGTCTCTCTTTGTCCATTGTTACAATGGGCTCTTGCAGCAGAGAATGGAGGAAAAAGCTAATGGCAATCCCCTTTTGGCAAATAAAATGGAGGCCAGGCTGCTGTTTCCTTCATACAGAAGAAAATATTTCAGTAAAAAAAAGGGGGAAAGCCATTTTGGGATAGTTGCGAAACCAGTACTGTATGAATAATACCTCAAGTATAAAGATATTTGTGGATGACTTCACAGTGGACACATGAAGAAAGTGAAAGGATTTAGAACGTTCCGACATCCTCTTTCTCTCTTCTTCCCCCTTCAGGTGAATGGTCGGGAATTGTCCCGTCTCTCACAGGAGCAGACGCTTGAGGCCCTCCGGTGCTCTAAGGAACCTCTGGTCATCCAGGTGTTGCGGCGCAGTCCTCGTAGCCGGGGTGGAGGTGGTGAGGGATCCACCTCTCAAGGAGATATCACAACCCTGGTCGATAGTGGAACCCAGACAGACATCACCTTTGAACACTTAATGGATCTAGGCAGGATGCGGCCACCAAGCCCTCCGGCTGTGAGGATGGAACCCTATGGGCTGCCTGATCTGTAAGCATTATCCTGAGGAAGACACGTCTTCTTTATTTACCATTGATTGTACTTATCGTCTCGTCTTCTTTATTTACCATTGATTGTACTTATATCTTGTACACTTCTGGTACAAGCCAGTCCAGGGTAGCTAATAATATCAATCTAGGAGGTAAAATCCTAACATGCATTAAATACAGGTACTCCTGTATTTAGTTCATTTAGTGACCATTCAAAGTTACAACGGCACTGAAAAAGTGACTTATGACCATTTTTCACAGTTACAACCTTTGCAGCTTCCCCATAATCATAAGATCAAAATTCAGATGCTTGCGAACTGACTCATATTTATGTCCCAGAGTCATGTGATCACTTTTTGGGACCTTCTGACAAGCAAAGTCAATGGGGAAGCCAGATTCACCTAACAACCGGGTGACTAACATCAGGTGCAGTGATTCACTTAACAACTAAAGCAAGAAAGATTGTAAAATGGGGCAAAACTCACTTAACAACATACATTTTGGACTCAATTGTGGTCGTAAGTCGAGAATTACCTGTACATGAAAATATCAGAATATATTATTGTGTCTTTTCAGAAGTAGAAAAAATAAGCAATAGAATTTTTCCTTTCATATTATCCTGTGAAAACCCTGGCTCCATCTTACCTTTACTTATCTTCCTAAGTTTGTCACATTAAGTTCTGGTATCTGTTTGCTTTTGGTGAAATTACACCTGATAGAAAAGAGCCTGGGAAAGTTCTAAGTAGGAAAGTGGAAAACTTACCTTCCTACCCTATGTTCATTTTTCTTCAAAGCCCCTCAATCGGACATGAATATTATGACCCTGTAGAATTCATGGAAGGAGCTGCTCCAGAGGCTGAGCGAGCAGAAGACCTAGAATACGAGGTGAGAATGTGTTGAAACTGGAACCCCATTTCAAGTTTCTGTCTGGAACAGGATTTTGGATTACCATGATGTGTTTTTACATCAGAATAAATTCAGGTGTTTAAAATCAAAGCTAATGGCTAAAAACAACCAGCTTGGTTGATGCTTTGCTCAATAGGTCCCCAAATCCAGAAGAGACATTAGTGCAAAAAGTTTACAGTCATGTTTTCTAAAAAGGGTACAGGTTGCACATGGAAAATATTTGAACATTGTCTACCAATGCCAAATATAGGGTGGTGCCTTCTTGTGAGAGAACTTTGAAGCAAGGATGAAGGGCTACTCATTTTGAACGAGGGGAGCAGCTTTCTCCTTCCAGTTTTGAACTCAACAGATGAGTGCCTTTAGAATTAGAGCCAAAAGGATCATAAAGGAGGAAACATGGTCAGGGGAAAGCCATGGTCTGAACAGGCAGCTTGCTATTCTTCTAGAATAATCTAATTTGAAGTGAGATGCTCAGAATTCACTTAGTGTCCTAGAATCATGAGAAAGGAAATGGCGAGCAGTGGCAGAAGATAGCAGGATACCCTGCTAAGACCAAGGGGTGGGCTGGAATTTTAAACATGGCTCCTCTTTTTGGAGGGAGATGTAGTGAAACGTTTTGTGGCAGATCCTCCTTATGGGTAGTCCTCACATAACAACTGATTGCTTAGCAACCATTCATATTTATGGACTTCCCCAGAGCTGCTTAAAACCCGTTTTTGAAGTTCCAATGGCTACACGCCCACACATATGCGCACGCGCACACGCACGCACGCACGCGCAGACACACACTGTGGTCATGTGATCACATGTTGTGCCCTTGGCAACTGGCTCACATTTATGACCATTTGCAATGTTCCGGAGTCATGTGACTGCGATTTTTGGCAGGTTTTGGTGTTAATTTCCAATTTCTGGCAAAAAACACCCATTGGTAAAAATGGGTTCACTTAATAATCTCTATGTTCTTTTAGCAACCTCTGTGTTTGATTAACAACAAGAAATACGACAGAACATTTAATCTCTTAATCTAATTTCCACATGTAATGCTGGTACTTAGTAGTTTCCCTGTTGATGGCCCACTGAATGCCACTGAAAAACAGTGCATCTGAGGTGACACAAAGGTGGTGGGTTTTTTATTCACACATTCATTCATAAATGCTCAGCTGAGATCACAGCCATCAAGTGCTGAATATGCTTGTGTGAAATGAGCCTTATTTAGCCATCTCTAAGTCACTGGGAGTGGCTGGGAAGTCCACATTTTTTTAAATTATTTTGAGTTCAAAGATCTATAAGAGTAGGTCCAGAAATGCAGAGGTATCCTTGCATTTTGGATTTTTTTTTTTAAAAAAAAAAAGCAAAATACAGGTAGTTTTGTAACTATTCATTTAGCAACCGTTCAAAGATACAATGGCACTGAAAAAAGTGACTTATGACCTGCCCTCGCACTTATGACCCTTGCAGTTTCCCCATGGTCACTTGAGCAAAATTTGGATGCTCGGCAACCAGCATTTATTTAGGATGATTGCAATGTCCCAGGGCCATGTGATAACCATTTCTGACCTTCCCAGGCCAGCTTCCAATGAGCAAAATCAATGGAGGAAGCTGGGTTCACTTAATGACCACATGATTCCCTTAACAACTGTAATGATTTGCTAATAACCATGGCAAAATAGTCAGCCTTGACTCATTTAACAACCGCTTTGCTTAGGAATGAAAATTCTGGTCCTAATTGTGGTCATAAGTCAAAGGCTGCCTAGTAGAAGCAAGAAGTCTTTTAGTTGCTGGGATGCTCTATGTTTATCGCAGACCAGATAAGCACATCACCAAATTTTGGCAGCAACACTGGAGAATTCTCTGGGAGTTTAGAGGGCTGTAGGCAGCTCACAAGTTATGAGTTGCCCACCTACTCCTATCTTATGGGTGGGTGAGATATTTTTTTTTTAAGAAAAATAATGCCTGCAGAAGACCTAACTTTGGTTTTTTGAGTATATATGGAGGAAAGACCGGGACGCGGTGGCTCAGTAGCTAAGACACTGAGCTTGTCGATCAGAAGGTTGGCAGTTCAGTGGTTCGAATCCCTAGTGCTGTGTAACGGGGTGAGCTCCCGTTACTTGTCCCAGCTTCTGCCAACCTAGCAGTTCGAAAGCATGTAAAAAATGCAAGTAGAAAAATAGGGATCATTTTGGTGGAAAGGTAACAGCGCTCCGTGCGCCTTCGGCCACATGACGGCCACATGACCACGGAGACGTCTTCGGACAGCGCAGGCTCTTCAGCTTAGAAACAGAGATGAACAACGCCCCTAGAGCCGGAAACGACTAGCACGCATGTGCGGGGGAACCTTTACCTTTACCTTATGGAGGAAAGACAGCCAAACAGAGCTAATTCAATGAGATCTGGAACTTCTAGTCAGCTGACTGCATGAAGTATTAAGAATCAGACTAAGTTCTTACAGAAGGAACCTTCTGTCCCAGGGCATCTAAGAGAGGCAGATAGATTGCTACACTGGGTGATCTTTCTGTGGTGTTTCTTTCTGTCTTACAGGAGGTGGAGCTGTACAAATCCAGTCACCGAGATAAGTTGGGCCTGATGGTTTGTTATCGAACTGACGACGAGGACGATGTAGGCATCTACGTTGGAGAGGTGGGGTCAGGGGCAGTGTTTAAAGGGGCGCAGTAGGTTAGGCTAAATGGGGGAAAGAGAGAACTACATGTGGGGATTCAATGTATATGAGAACTGACAAGCGTTCCTGATTTCATGCTCTTGCTTCAACAGCAAGAAGTATTCATTTTGTGTAGGAGTATGTTCCGT
This sequence comes from Thermophis baileyi, assembly GCA_003457575.1. Lineage (NCBI taxonomy): Eukaryota > Metazoa > Chordata > Lepidosauria > Squamata > Dipsadidae > Thermophis > Thermophis baileyi. The sequence goes on from QLTV01002677.1 coordinate 1,687,097, forward strand.
ACGTGTTTGTGTATGAAGGTGGTTACTACTGGAGACAGCAGAAGCTCAGACTCCAAATTGAGATTAGGAAGAAATCTAGACTATTTTCATTGAGGAAGGAGGAATGTGTAAATTTTGTAGAGGCTTCCTTCTTAATGAAATAGCAATTTCATGTCTGTTTAGGACTGCTAAACCCTAAAGAGCTGCAAAATTCCAGGTGACCACTAGATGGCAGAAAAGAGACACAGACCATTGTAACCTTTGCTGTCATTTAGTGGTCATTCTGAATAGTGCAACCCAGATTAATTACTTCAATTTTGGTGGAGATTTTCTTTGGGATTATAGCTTGCTTTCTCTATTCTCCATGGGGCCATCATAGTTAGTCCCTTGCAGTTGTTATTTCCAATCTTTTTTTTTTTTAATCACAATATTATGGTTTTCAATGTCATCTCTAGTTTTGCCACAAATCAACATTCCAGGAACATTTTTTGATTAAAATCCAACAGCTATTCAATTTGTAGCATTCCATACCAGCAGTCTCATTGTAAATGGACATAAATCAATAAAAACAATCAATACTCTTTGAAGTACCACAGTAGCATCTCTAGTGCACTGTGGAATTTTTGTTTTCTTTCCTCCAACAGTTGAACTTGATATAAATATATCTTTAAGGTAGAGATTGGATTTGCAAGACATTTATCTTCAAGTCATTTATTGACACTGTCCTACCAAATCCATAGTGAGCATATTTTGCTCCTTCCTCCTCACAGCTTGAAGGGATAGTTTAGGGCAAGAGGTGCTGACCAACCCAAGATAAGCTTCCTGGCCAAATAAGCATTGAGCCCAGGTACCGTTGGGCCAATCTGCAATGGTAGTAAATAGGTTCTGATCCGAGAGCATCTTTCTATATATATGTCATTTTTATTGAATATGTTTATATGAATAAAAGATAAACATGAAACATAAAGGAAAGCTAAGAAAAAGATAAAATGGGAAGCCACTACAGATAAAGAAAGAAAAAAACAAATTGATAACTACCGAAGCAATGTCTGATCTTCATTACAGCAATTACAAACAACCATGTTTCCTCTCCTCCCTCTCTAAGGTTGCATTAAATGGCTCCTCTCTATCCTCTATTCATCCCATTTTTAGTCAGCAAATCCAAAAATCATCATTTCATTTTTGTTTAATTTTCAGCAAAAAGTCCATTAATGTTTCCATCTTTTATAACAGTACTATTGTTTTACCCCTGATCAAACAGGTCAATTTTGCCATTTTGGCAAATTAGCACTTAGACTTAGCAATAGCACTTAGACTTATATACCGCTTTACAGTGCTTTACAGCCCTCTCTAAGTGGTTCACAGAGTCAGCAGATTGCCCCCAACAATCTGGGTCCTCATTTTACCCACCTCGGAAGGATGGAAGGCTGAGTCAACCTTGAGCCGGTGAGATTTGAACCGCCGAACTGCAGCTAGCAGTCAGCTGAAGTAGCCTGCAGTGCTGCACTCTAACCACTGCGCCACCTCGGCTCTGCCATCTTCACAATTCATTCTTCTGTTGTGGGTGTTTCAGTATTTCTCCAATGTTGTGCATACAATAGTCTTTCTGAGGTTACCATATGCAAAACCAATCTTCTATGAGTCTTTTCTAATTGGTTATCCATAACTCTCAATTAAAAAAAAATAGTTTCATCTGAATATTGACCTTTAAAATTCTTTGTATCATCATATGTATTTGTATCCAGTATCCTTTTTCTTTTTCACATTCACTATGCATGGTAAGTTAAAATGTCCATGTTTTTCACATTTCCCAAATTAACTAGAAGTACTTTTATATATTTTATAAAATTTCTACGGAGTCATATATCAGTACTACATCATTTTATAGAAATTCTCTTAAGCTATAACACACTGTGATTTTCAATTCTTTTAACCATATTCTCTCCCATTCATCCATCTGTAAACTATTATTATCATGAGTCTTTAACTTTTTCTTCTATTTCAAACCTCAACAAAGTTTATACATTTTTGCAATCACATGTTCATTATTTGTACAGTTTGATTTAAAATACTGTCTTATGTTGTTCAATTCCAGTTACCTTTCTATCTATATTCTTTTTCCCAATTGTGCATATGAAAATCATTGAAAATTAAATCACTCTGCAGTCATTTAACAAAATCAACTTATTCTCCTTTTTAACAAATTTAAACAATCTTCTTTTCCATGGAGGTATGTATTATTTATTTAATTAGTTCAAAAGTACTTTAACAAACAATATTCCAAATTCAGCTATCCCCTTAATTCATTTTAAACTTTCTTAGTTAGCACTCTTGGCAAACATTTTGCTATTAATTATTTTAAATTCCATATAATTATTTCTTTACTTTTTATTTTAATCCTTTGGGTTGGAGATACACTCACCAGGTAGTTTATGTATTCTGCTGCTTTCAAGATCTCTATAGCATTTACAGTACATCCCCCCCAGGGGTGGGTTCCAAAATTTTTTACTACCGTACCACTCTGTGGGCATGGCTTAATTTTGTGGGAGTGGCTTAATTTTGTGGGAGTGGCTTGACGGTCATGTGACTGGGTGGGAGTGGCTTGACAGCCATGTGACCTGGTGGGAGTGGCTTGGCAGTCATGTGACCAGGTGGGAGTGGCTTGGCAGTCATGTGACCAGGTGGGAGTGGCTTGATGGTCATGTGACCGGGTGGCAGTGGCTTCGTGGTCATGTGACTCGGCAGGCGAGGCTTGGTGGTCATGTGACTGGGTGAGCGTAGCCAACTCAATGTCACTCACGTCAAGGGGTCCCTTGCCTGGCCCCTCCCCTCCCAGCCATTCCTTGTCAAACACAGCCTCATGTGACCAGGTGGGAGTGGCTTGGCAGTCATGTGACCAGGTGGGAGTGGCTTGATGGTCATGTGACCGGGTGGCAGTGGCTTCGTGGTCATGTGACTCGGCAGGCGAGGCTTGGTGGTCATGTGACTGGGTGAGCGTAGCCAACTCAATGTCACTCACATCAAGGGGTGCCTCTCCTGGCCCCTCCCCTCCCAGCCATTCCTTGTCACACCCAGCCTCAATGAATCTATAGTTCTGTAAAAATGTTGTTCACCTTTTTTCAACCTTAATATCTACATACTATAGATGTACTTTCATGGACCACTGAAAGGAGAAAATGGCTCACATGCTTTGCCCAAGAGCGTGATAGGCAACAGCCTTTTAAGAGGCTGCCTAGAGAGATACAGTACATATCTTGCCTACTATCCAGCACCCTAAATGAAAGAAAGTTTTTCAGGAAAGGTGATGTGCTGCAGCTGGATATGATTTGATATAGCAATTTGTTTTCCTTAAAATGAGTCTCTCCTTGCAAGACTTTCACAACTGCCAGTAGACGGAGATAATTGTAAGACCGTATCATAGCCACCAACCAACTACCCACATATTAGTTGGTGTGTGTTTATGTAAAACTAATTTGTGTATGTGTGCGTATGTGGAAAACTAATTTCCATAGAACACTAGTTCATCAGGCTCAATGACAATCACTGATGCATTTGATCAACGGTCCACCCCTTCATATGGAAGGGGAGGTTTGGTTGCATGGTCATACTTCCTCTCTTGTCCATCCCCACTATATTAACTCCTTGAACTATTATTAAATCACATACCTTTTGCCCCACTCCTACTCCCCGCCCCCCACCTCCGGCCACTGATGTCCCTGCAGCTCCTGCATATCACAGTGACTTGGGTGGAGAAAGTAAAAGATATT
>QLTV01002677.1:1692130-1707847 GCA_003457575.1 Thermophis baileyi
GTGGGGTGGGGAGGGGTTGCTTTAGTGCAGAGGTTTTCAAACTTGGCAACTTTAAGACTTGTGGACTTCAACTCCCAGAATTCTCCAGCCAGCATAGCTGGCTGGAGAATTCTGGAAGTTGAAGTCCACAAGTCTTAAAGTTGCCAAATACACACCTCATCCAGAAAATTTGGGGGCGTGGGGCGTGAAAGAATTCCTTGGAGGGGGGTCTGTGCACCTCTCTCTCTCTACAGTTTAGTGCAGAGGTTTTCAAACTTGGCAACTTTAAGACTTGTGGACTTCAACTCCCAGAATTCTCCAGCCAGCATAGCTGGCTGGAGAATTCTGGAAGTTGAAGTCCACAAGTCTTAAAGTTGCCAAATTTGAAGACCTCTGCTTTAGTACGATCTCATGCTGGGAAAAAGAGACGGGAATCCCGATCGCTTTAATACCAGAGAGATTGGTGGAAGAAAGCACGTTGAACTCGGGTTTCTTTCGGTGTGATAACTGGAGAGGGAAGGGAAGTTTCTGTGCGCGCGTTGTGTCTCTCTTTTCATTCTGCCTTGGGCAGCCAGAGACGAGGGCGGGGGAGGCTAGTCGGTGATAGAAATGAAGAGGGAAACGCTGGAAATTTACGCTAGCTACCGTAGAAGGAGGCTGCTCAGAAGCACGGAGCAATTTCGCATACTGTTACAAATCCTTCTCCCTTCCTTCCTCTTTCTTTCTCTTCTCTCTCTCTCTCTCTCCTTCCCTCTTTCTTTTTCTTTCTCTCTTTCTCTTTCTCTCTTTCTCAGTCTCTTTTTCTTTCTCTCTTTCTTTCTCTTTCTTTTTTTTCTTCTCTCTCTCTCTCTCTCACTCTCACACACACATACACACTCTCTCACACACACAAACGGCACTCGGGCCATGCAGAGCCGCTGCTTCAGGGGGAGCAGCTTCTCCCCTCCTTCCGGGAGAGTGCCTCAGCTGGTGGGTTGCTCCCCCCCCCACAAAGCCTTTCAGTCTGGCAGGAGGAGCGGGCTCTCGTAGCGAGCTTCCTTGCCGGGCTTGAGGAGGGGAGGAGGCGGAGCTGTTGCCCGAGGGTGGAGAGCCACCTTGAAAGCATCCTTCTCCGGGCAGGGGCGAAGAAGACTCCTCCTGTGACTCCTGCCCAGCGCTCTCTCTTCTCTCTCCCCTTCGCCTCCCCACACTTGTTTACCCGTCCCAGAGAGCTCCTTCCCTTGGTGGTTCCTTTTCTTACCTCTAGGCGGCTATGCCGACTTTGTCCTTAAAGGCTGCTCCACGCCTTTTGATCTTTCTTGTGTGCAGAGAAAAGCGACCCTGTGAAGGGACCAAGCCTGCTGCTGAACCTGGAAGCTTAGAGGCTTCTTTTCCACCCAGCCGCTGGCTCAGGGCGCCCAAAACCCGGCTTCTGTGCATGCGCAGAAGGAAAAAAACNGCGTGCATGGGCAGTAACAAACAATCCAGGGAAAAAAACCCCAAGCTAAAAAAAAGATGGCCACCGAATGCACAGTCCCGGTTGTCTTCTTCTGCGCATGCTCAGAAGGAAAAAAAATTCAAAAAAAAATTCAAAAAAAGATGGCGGCCCCCACGGACCGGCACCAACCGATCTGGTTCAGTGATGTCATTGTGACATCACCAGTGGGCCGCTACTGGTTCGGGCGAACCGGTCCGAACCGGGAGGAACCCACCCCTGATCCCCCCCCCAATGTGCTCTAGAAAGTAGAGTTGGTGAACTCAGTGTCCTTTAGTAGGCTCCAATTGAGACTCTAGCTTGATCTGGAGCACAGGTGGGCATTCTCACAGCTTTTGTTTTGTCCACAAAAACTCCCTAGGTCTGGGCTCACTGTCTAGTTGGCAATCTCTGCCTCAGATTGTCCCCATAATATGAAGGTGTGTTAGTCTGCCATTTCTCCATCTGGAACTCTCTGGAACCTGGATTTTCTCCTATTGTTTCAAACCTCATGTTGTGGGAAATAAGCAGTGGGGTACCACAAGGTTCCGTCTTAGGCCCAGTACTCTTCAATATCTTCATAAACGATTTACATGAGGGAATAGAAGGGGAACTTACCAAATTTTCAGATGATACTAAGATGACAGGAATAGCCAATACCCTAGATGATAGGCTCAGGATCCAGATGGATCTTGACAAACTTGAACACTGGTCCCTATCTAACAAAATGAAATTCAATGTAGAGAAAAATAAAGTCTTGCACTTAGACAAAAAAAACCAAAAGTACAGATATAGACTGGGTGAAACCAGCCTTAATAGCAGTAACAATGAGAGGGATCTTGGAGTCTTAGTGGACAACCAATTAAATATGAGCCAATAGTATGCGGTGGCAGCCAAAAAAGCCAATGCAATCCTAAATTGCATTAGCAGAGGGATACAATTAAGATCAAGTGAGGTACTAATACCACTCTATAAAGCCTTAGTTAGTAAGACCACACCTAGAATCCTGCATCCAGTTTTGGTCACCACATTATAAAAAAATATGTTGAAACTCTAGAAAGAGTGCAGAGAAGAGCAACCAAGATGATTAGAGGACTGGAGGCTAAAACATACAATGAACGGTTGCAGGAAGTGGGCATGGCTAGTCTAGTGAAGAGGAGACATGTTCCAATATTTGAGGGGCTGCCACAGAGAGGAGGGGGTCAAGCTATTTTCCAAAGCACCTGAAGGCCAGACAAGGAATAATGGATGGAAACTGAAGAAGGAGAGATTCTTCTGGAAATAAGGAGAATTTTTCTGACAATGAGAGCAATCAATCAGTGGAACAGCTTGCTTTCAGAAGTTGTGGGAGCTTCATCACTGGAAGCTTTCAAGAAGAGACTGCACTGCCATCTGTCAGAAATGGTGTCGGGTCTCCTGCTTGGGCAGGGGGTTGGACTAGATGACCTCCAAGGTCCCTTCCAACTCTGTTAATCTGTCTGTCAGGGTCCTCAGTTCTACAAAATAAAAATAGAGATATCAAGTAATAAGAGCTAAGCTTTGAGTCAGGATAGAAAAAAGGATCTTTGGCATTTGTTAGAATTGGGAGGGTTAGTTAGGGGTTAAAAAAAGAGAAAGAAACATCGCCTAATGGAGGATGCCAATACACCTGGAAGAATGCATATGCCCACTTTCTGTGTTTATGATTCCTTATCTTTTGACCTGTTCTGGAAAGGAAAACTTACAGATAAAAGACTGATGTACTTCAAGGGACATTATCTTTTGTAAAACAGGGCACTTGACCATGTTGGGATGCTGGGGGTTCCTTGGTTCTCTTCTCAGTACTTAAAATGGGGATTAGCTACCTATGGGCCTCTAGATGGGTATCTAGGTGTTGCTAGACATGGTCCATGGTGAAAAATTACATTTACATTACGTTTCAGTTACACCTGAACGGCTACTGGCTACCCAGCCCAGATTCAAGGTTAGTCAGTTTTCACAGTTACCAACCCACAGGAAGCAAAAAGCCCTAACAGTTCTCCTAATGTGATTTCCCTTCTACTAGGTCAGTCCTAATAGCATTGCAGCCAAGGATGGACGAATTCGAGAAGGTGATCGCATTGTCCAGGTGAACATTAAGGGAAATAATTTGGAGGGAGGGTGCTGTGGATTTTTAAAAGGACAGCTTAATATAGCCCTTTCCAACTCATAGTAGACTATAACTCCCATCATACCCAGTCAGCACAACATTGGCTTGTTGGCTTGAAATGTTGCAGATCGTAATCCAAGATAAAAGGAGAAGATTCAGTTTGGGAAGGCTGGCTGTACTCTTTTATTGATGTATTCATTTAATTTGGTATACCATCAGCCATCAACTTGTTTTTTTATATATTTTCTTCACTTTTAGATTAATGGCATGGAGGTACAAAACCGAGAGGAGGCTGTAGCAATTCTTACCCAGGAGGAGCGAACAAACATTTCTCTGCTGCTGGCTAGGCCCGAGACTGAGGTGGGAAGCGCTTAGATACAGTTCACGGCTAAAAGAAAAGGGGAAGTAAGGGAGCCGGGTTGTAACTCAGCTGGAGAAGAACACATGCAGTGTATGCACAGGGGAGCCAGAGCTTAGAACACACATAGTCCTCCCTTAACGTCCATTCATTCAGCTACTACGGTATTTGAAGTAACAATGCTACCGAATGAAGGGTACTTACAACAGTTCCTCAGAGTTTTGGCCATCCCCATGGTCACACAATCATGACAGCTGCTTTGGCTGTGCGATACAGAGTGGCATATGTGAGATAAAGAGTATGGTGAGGGAAGAAAAGAGTTCCTGTACACCTTCCTATTTGTTCATTTCTATGGAACACTGGGGAAAGGAGATCTCACTTCCCGTTGACTTGGACTGAAAACAGAGTGGAAGAGATCTCCAGATCTGTACTTATTTTATAATAAGTGGAGGATAGGCGGGTGGGATCTGCACAGGAGAAGAATTCCTAATTCCCCCAATCCTGGACTTGCTTCTGCAATTCACATTTCTCCTGCAATTCACTTCCCTCCCCCCTGTCCCCAGTCATTTTAGTTTAGTCATTTCCCACACCTTTGTCCAATTGCTGGAAACAAATTTAGCACATGAGATAATGAACAATTCATCTTACAAATTTATTTATTTTAAAAATATTTTTATAATACATATTATAACTATCATGCACTCTTATGAAGGGGCTTCCATCAATGAAAAAAGGTTTGCATAGCCTTAATATTGCATGTACACGATTGTAATTTTTTCATTTGTATTAAGAATTATATTAAACAGACAAATCTAATATAAGAACCTAATACAAAACTACATTTATGAAAAGAAACAGAAAAAAATATTAAAAATAGAAAAAAATGCCCCCGAAAGGAAATAGTAAGAAAAAGTTACTTCCTTCTTCATTTCCAGAAAAAATATTCAACATTATTAATTTACCACTGTCTCTTAAAATACAGCCAAATACATCTTCATTTCATACCTCACACTGTTTTCTATAAACTCATCTGTAAATCTTCAGTTATTCTTATTAATCAGAAATGGTCCTGTAAAAATTAACAGAAATACCTAAAAGCATTATATAGTCCCCCTTTCCATTTAATTTAACCCCCCTCATCCTTCTCTTTAATAATCAAAATCTAATCTCAACTAACAAAAAATTGCAAAAAATTAAAAATTATTTAACATTACCAGAAATCATAACCCCTTATTTACATATCAAAAATAATAATGTAGATATTGCAAACTAATCCATTACACCCAGGTAAGCATCCCCCCCCCAAAAAAAACAGTCCAATCAAGATAACCATTAAGCATCACCAGAGATGGCAACTCATTTATCCATACTCAAATAAACCAATTTTTAATAAAAAAATTTCTCCTTCCTCCTGATCATCCTTAAGTCTTTATCTGTTATTTTGAAATTCTTGTCATCTTTATCCAAGTCCATTTATAATTTCCATATCATAATTCCAGTAGGTCTCATATATTTTAATTTAAAAGAGATCGCTCTTTTGATATATTATTTGTATATCTTTTAAAATTCTTACATGATCATCCAATTTCATTTGTAAATCTAATATTTCCATCTCTTTTTTATTTTTATAAGCTATAATTTTAAGTCCATCTTAAGATCCAGTTTGGTTATTTTCAAAGGAACTTGTTTGTCTTTCTATAACTTTTGGTTCTGGTATAGAATTAAAAAGCTCTAGTACGTCTTGAATCCACAGAACAAACATTTCCTTTAAAGTAGCCATCTTCTGCTCTCTATTAATCAACCTTCAATCCTATATTCAGCTTGAAATTTAAACAAGATAATTTTTTCCCATGCCAGAGGATTTTTCCAATTAACTTCAAAGTCTTTCTTTAAATCAATTTCCTCCAAAGCCTTAGCATTTAAAATCCTGCCAAAACCAAATTGATAATCACCCCTTTCCTGTGTATTGCAAAAAACAGCAAAAACTAAAAATCTTACAAAGCTGGAAACACATATTTTTTCTTTTTTAAAAGGATCGAAGAGAAATCACCCGATGACTGGCAAACTTGCAGTTCCAAAGATTTTTCAATCTCTGATTGAAACAATAAAGGGGGGGGGGGAAAGCTCCAAAGTGATTTTAAAAATTAGGTTTAATTGAGCCTTGAGTCCATGAAAGGCTGCATTTATAGCTCAGAGCATGATGAAAACTGTGACTCCCAGCTGATTGCAAGCAGCTGCGAAAACATTGGTTTCTGCCCTCTACTCACTAAAAACAGTTGTTCGGAGTACATATGGGTAATCTCCAGATCTCTTTTGATGAGAAACCATTGATGAGCACAATTTTAAAACTAGCAACATGCCCATTTACCTGTCATGCCATCCAGCGCACATTTCATTGATTTGGTCATCAGAATCCCATCGGACAGTTCATCAAATGTTTTGCTGAAAGTAAGACAAACTACTTATCCCTGTTTCAACAGCCTGCTAAACAAGTTAGCTAATCACAAAGTGGGGGGGGGGGAAGCTAATTTGGCAAGATAACTTGTTACATGCAAATTCTTCAAAATTTATTTATGAAAATGATGACAAACCATGGGAAAATTATTGAATAGTTGGGGAACTAGCAGATTAATTGCAAATAATCAATTGCATTTAAATTAAATTAGATTTATCCTTTGATGTAGACCAGCATCATTTATTTGTTCTCCCCTTTACATGTTTGGAGAACAATTCATAGCACACCACTCAAAGCCCAAGGATGATCTTGTCTACCCAAATTTTGGTGCACGGGGCCTAAGTGCAAATAATAAAAGGATTTTAATTTAGATTTCAATTGTCAATTGTCCTGATGCTGTTTTTGGAAAGTGCATTTGACAAGGAAACCTCTGGTTTTATTCTTAGTGTGAATTGTAGTACTTACCTGATTTGAAGAGGGAGAAAAAAACCTTTAATAAGCGAATTTCACAAGTACTTGAAATGAAATGAGCTTAGAAATTAAATGCATCATACAATTTGGGTAAAATATGTTTCTGTATTGGTTGTTCTTAGTAGCTACTAGAGTACAGGCTAGTAGCAAATAATCAAGCTGATGAAGATTGGGCACCTTGAAAGAACCTGGGATGGAAAATAGAAACTGGAATTCCTGGCCTTTTTCATTCTGACTGTGTTCACCATTCCAGCTGTCCAAACGTTGGAAGGACAGTGACCGTGAGGATTTCTTAGATGACTTTGGTTCTGACCATGAAGCTGGAATAAAACCGCAACGGCTGCTTTCTCCCCCAGACCAGCAGGTATGTGGTTTAGAAGTGGAAGTTAACTAATTCACAGTAAGGTTCTGCTTCCTTGCCTCCACAGGGCAAAGCTAGCTGCATATCTTTTCCATAGGAATTTGATCACCCCCTTTTTTCAATTTATGAAAAGGGCCAGCAGCATTATCAATTCTGTTCACTTCCACTTGTTTGCTCTTTGATTGGTACACAAAAAAGGAGGTTGAGATCTTCTGGCAGACTGTTGGATGGTTTGTAGTAGGCCGACAAGAAAACCTGACTCCAGATTGTTTGAGAATATGTAGAGTTGCCATGACAATCATAACTGCCCCCTGTACACCCACTTGTATACAGTAATACTTACATTGTTAGGATACGTGAAGGAAAGTAACTCAGATGTATACGGAATTTTATGTATGTAAGGTCACCTCAGTGTATAGATCATAGGATGCAGTGGGGAATTGATTATCTCCCAAAGCACAATTTCTCATCTGACTTAACTAAATGCAAAATAGATCGTGGAAGCCTAAAATGGGCCCAGAGCTGCATTAATTTCAGCCACGGACTTGCCTAATGGACTGTTTTTGTCATTCATCTCTTTTTGCTGTGAGATGAAAGGGGTAGAGAAGCCTTTGTAATCAAGAGATGAGATGAATACGAAGAAAGCCATGGCAATGCTTTTGTGGTTGTCCATATCTTGGTAAAGGGAGTTAAATCTTTCATCCATTTTCCAGTTAATTGGGAATGTACAACTGATCCCTCAGTCTTTGCCAAATTCAAATCTAAGAGTTTAGCTGCAAGGGTCTAAGGCTGGAATAAAAGTGTCAGATAGGAAATTCTGGGCCAAAATCTAGAACAGATTTCCCTGAATGATGCCCTCTGCCTCTTTTCCTTAGGAGGAACCACTACAAGAAAAGGCTTCTGGGGATGCAGCCACACCTCTGACTAACAGCCAGGAACTGGACAGTGGAGTTGGCCGGACAGATGAAAGTACCCGCAATGAGGAGAGCTCTGAACATGACCTGCTAGGAGATGAAGCACCCAGTGCTGCCAACACGCCAGGCAGCCTGCGCAAATTTGGACCTAGCCTCCAGCCTCGGGACTTCCATTATAGCATGGACTCCCTCCTGGCAGGGGAGCTTCCTAGTGCTGTGGGCACAGACCTGATGCCAGGACTTACCGATGAAGAGTACGAACGTTACCGTGAGCTGCTGGAGCTCAAGTGTCATCTAGAGAATGGCAATGAACCAGGGCTAGTGAGCGCTGCCCTGGATGTCAACCGCAACGAGGTGGCTCTGCTAGAGGAGGAACTTCGCCACCTGGAGTTTAAGTGCCGCAACATCTTGCGAGCACAGAAGATGCAACAGCTCCGTGAACGCTGCATGAAGGCTTGGCTGCTTGAGGAGGAAGGGCTGTATACCTTGGAAGGGGAACCTAAGAAGCACGAACTGTCAGACATCACTGAACTGCCAGAACGCTCAGATAAGGACAGCACGAGTGCCTACAACACTGGAGAAAGTTGTCGAAGCACCCCCTTATTGGAAAGCCCCTTGCGTCGCTTGGCTGAGACCCCCAATCTCAACCGCACAGCTCCTCCTTCCCCCCCACACCCTAAGTTCCGCCGGGAAGAGCGGGTACGGCGCAGCCCCAAGGCAACTGGGGAAAGCAGCCCTTATTTGAGTCGACGTCAGCGGGAAGAGCTACCTGCTCCCATCAGCCCCATGAGCTTGGCCAGCATTTGCAAGGACTCGCTTGGGAGCAAAGCAGAACCCCGCATGGAGTGGAAAGTGAAGGTCCGTAGTGATGGCACTCGCTACGTGGCCAAGAGACCGGTGAGGGACCGGCTGCTCAAAGCCAGGGCCATGAAGATCCGCGAGGAACGCAGCGGCATGACGACAGATGATGATGCAGTCAGTGAGATGAAGATGGGACGTTACTGGAGCAAGGAGGAACGGAAGCAGCACTTGATTCGAGCTCGTGAGCAACGGAAACGCCGCGAGTTTATGATGCAGAGTCGGCTGGAGTGCTTGAGAGAAAGGGAAGGAAGTGAAGCTCGAGGGGTTTCTGGCGAGGTCAACATCTTGGCACTGAGCCATCGTAAAACCATGAAGAAACGGAGCCGACGTATCTTGGACAACTGGATTACCATCCAAGAAATGTTGGCTCATGGCACTCGCTCAGCAGATGGCCGCAGAGTTTACAACCCGCTGCTTTCAGTCACTACTGTTTGAGTGTGTAAGAAAGAACACTGGAGGGAAGCTGCACCATTGTCTCCTGGCCAGACTGGAGAAAGTAGAATAAACACAGCTGTTTCCTCCTTGATTAATAGGACGATTGCTCTTTGAACATACTTGGGACCTTTTACTATTTGTACTCCGTGGCCTCAAAGAGCCCTCCTCTCTAAACCAAATTTAGAGTGGGACAAGCCCAGCATCCCTTCCTGCCTTAAGGACCAGGGGGCAAAATAGGCCACCAAGCCTGCTACCATCGGGAGCCTGCTAGGGAGTAAAGTCTGTTTTCCTGATGTGTGCACCATCTATATTGAAGGCAATTGTGCAAGTCTGTTGTCCCCTTTCACTTACGGGAAAGCTTTTGCCAAGCTTGGTCCATGCCAATCCCATCCTGAAGCACAAAGAACCAATTCTCATCTATAGACACTGTGCAGAGCACAAGAAAAGGAGGCTCATCCCCATCAACAGGACCAATGAACCCTTCCTGTCTTCCCAAATTGGGATGTTGTGACATCTTTCTTCTTTCTCTCTTTCCTCTTTTGTGATTGTGATTTTACATTTTTTAAATTTCTCCCAGGGTGGAGGTCCGAGCCCTGGAGGCTCAATCCACAAGTGACCAAGTGCTCCCTTCCTGCATTTTCTACCATGTCACTGCCCTTCCCTTCCAGCTCAGGAAGAGGCAGTAGCTTAGCATAGGGAGGTTTTGCAATGGAAAGCTTGTAGCAAACCTTGTACCTGAGGCTGAAATTGCATTGTTACAATAAAAAAAATTTAAAAAATGTTTTTATTCATTGAAACCAAGTTATACAAATTAGCAGCATAAATACTTTTGAAACTGGTGCTAGCTGCGTAAAATTAGTAAAGCCGTTCATACTGTAGAACATCTCTATAATACAGTAAACACGTATGTGGAAAGCCAGCATTGCCAATGGGCGTTTGTGGGAAGGCAGATGGTACCATAAAAGCAACAGGAGTGGAAAAGGGTGAAAATGTTAGTTCACAGTACACAGCAGCTAACTTGTATGGCAAGCTTAGTTAAGTGAAGCACCATTTATGGAATTAATCCATTTTTCCAAGTTTACATGACACGCTGACTCATAAAGTAACCCCCACATTATTAGGGCACAATGTGATTCCAGCCAAAGACTTGGTTTACCGATTGCATTCTGTCAGGTGAGCAACCTGAAGTTTCCCAGTTGCAAGCTCTCTTCCGCATCAAAAATATGGAAAATCTTAAGTCTTTTCCATAGGTGTTCTGACCTTACCTACTTAATATCATTACCACCAATGTCTACCCAAAACGCATTGTGATTCGCAAGCCAGCAAAGGATTGCTTGCCTCACAATAATTGCTCAACCCATTTTATTTAATAAAACTTTATGAGATTATGAATCTCATAATGCTTTATTAAATAAACATGGGTTGAGCAATTAATGTGAGGCAAGCAACCTTTTTAAATTACAAGCAACATTTTTTAAAATTATACTAAGCTGTGATCCAGAGTTCATGGACTAGAAGTGGTTAAGTTCAGAGTTCACATTAAGCCAAAACCAAAAAACCCAAATATCTTAGGATATGTACTGTGTGAATTGGGTCACTTCTGAGACATACTAGCAATGGAATAATTTCTGAAACCCGTCATCAAAGATGCTCATATTTTTTGAATATCCTCCAATATCATAAAAACCATGCATGAAGTCTTAGTCTGGATCAATCAAATCTCACTTAAAAAGGACTCAGGTAATGAATTGGGATATATCTGTGAAACCTGTTGAGTTATGCCCTTGACAGAGTACCACCCACCTGTATGCTGGATGAGCCAAAGGCCTTGCTTGGCTGTTGAACGTAATTTAAGATAATTTTAGATAATGGCAAAATTTACAATTTAAAATACAGGACAGTGACCAAAAGAGAACAGTGAAGATACTCCAGTATCTCCACATCAGCATCTTTATATTAGTATTAGCTTTTATATTGCATCACACAGATCTGTATCTTGTTCTTCTATAAACTCTGGAATCATTTTGCATTAAGGAAAAAGTATTGCATTCAAAACACAATTCTCAAGGGTTTTTTGTGAAAGAAAAAAAAACCCTTACCATTTAAGCTACCATTTAATAGAGATTTTATAAAAATTACATCCAGGATAAAAAGTTGCCTTGCAATACCACAGAGAAAGCATGCTAACTTCCATTCCACTTTGAAACAGTGGCAATGCAGAATAAACACACAAGCCTTCAAATGAGCTACAATTTAAATAATCAATTACACACTTCAGGGCTTGTGACACCCACTCCAGGTGACACCCCAGTAGAAGGAATAGAAACTGTCCAGTACTTGGGAAACTGGTTAGGATGCAAATGTACTTCTACCTTACAGGAAGCACCAATCATACTCTCTTATGCATGTAGCCCTATCACCATTTTTTGAATTTATTTGTGTTAAAACAGAACCCATTGTCTGTTCCATTTACAGGAAGTCCTTGCTTAGTGACTGCCCCAGCAGCAACTGTCCACAGTTACAATTGTGGTGAAAAAGCAACTTTGTGACCAATGACCACATTTACAATCTTTGCAGTTCTGAGAAACAAAGGAAAGCTGAAGATCATAAACACAATCACATGACTATTCACTTAGTGACCACTTAACCTAGTTGTTGGTCCTGGCTGTGGTTGCTAAACAAGGACTACCTATATTAGAGGAGACAAGTAGACAGAGAAATAAATAAATATGGTCTATAATTAATAGCAAGTTCCATCATGAACCTTTCCTGAAAAATTTGAAACAATGTTTAATATTCCTTTAGTTTACTCAATGGTCTGTAAAACTGTAACTGAATTTGACTTCCACACTGGTTCAGATGAAGATTGCAGCAGCTAAAAATCTGACTGGATTGCAGAAGTAGCAAATGTTACAAATATAAGGATAGCCATGAATTCTATGTAACTGCTTTCCCCTTTATAATCTGGCATGAATACAACTTTAGAGCAATGAGGTAATCCCACCCTGGCTGCAGTGGCTCATGCCAGGAGCTGTAGTCATTAGATAATGAGCTGTAGCATAATTATGACTGCACCCAGAGATGCATTGCTTAATGGGATTAAGGCAAAGAAAAATGGGCCTTAACTCAGGAGCGGTTCAGCCAATCCCTAATATTAAGACAGCCACAATTCAGAACATTAGCTTGGCAAAGTATGCACCTTTAGGGTATGTGTGTGTCCTCTGCTTCTTTCCAGGACTCCAGTTCCATGGAAAGCATTTGCTTTATTGGGTCTTTTCAGCTCTTTGTTTAGGCAGTTTGTGTCTCAAAAAACCTACTTTGAAAGGTGGCAAGATCATCAGCAAATGCACTTTGATCAGACCACAAGAAGCTCTAACTATGTTATAATTCTGACCTACTTCAAACCAAAACATGAGATGGAAATTAATAATGCTGACAAGCCACACGGGTATTTTTGAAGACACAGTGGGGAAAATCTTTACTTTCTAAAGAAAAGGCAGAAAGAAGTGAAGTTGGTATAGAGAGTTTATTGAAGTGCTTTATGCTTGGATGTTGCTCTTAGCAGTGAATGCCATATAATATACCAGAATACCAATTAATGCTGCCAATACCTCAGTGGAGACCCATGGTCCGCTCCAGGCACCCTGCAAATGGAAGGTGGAAAGAATAAAAACATATTGAATAAACAGCAGGATTAAAAGGAAAGAATAAGAAATGGTGGAACTGAATTTTCTGGGTACTGTACCATGATTTTTAACTCGTCTGGTCTACAAGGGACTAAACTGTAGCAGCAGAGGGATGACATGTATCAGGACATGTCACCTAAACATAAGGAACTACGCCTAGATATGGCCTGTCTGTAGTGTGAGAAACCCCAATCAAGTAATAAAACTGGCCTAGCTCTGGGGAATAATTAAGTAGATCAACCCTGCAATTGTACCATTTTTCTATTTTCTTCATTTTCTCCATTACCGTATTTTTCAGAGTATAAGACGCTCCAGACTATAAGATGCATCTACCTTTTTTGGAGAGGAACACAAGAAAAAAAAATCTGCCTCTGCCTCCCAGCAATTTGCCTCCTTGCAGCAAACAACCTGTTTCAGTTTCATTTTCAGCTTCAGCACAGCCTGATTAGCACAAGCAGCTAATTGTCAGACAATCAGCTGTTTCAGGTTGCAGGGATTGCCATAGCCTATTGCCGCCTCCATGCGTCCCATTTTCGGCCTCCGTGCCCCCATTTTCCGCCCGTTCCAGGCGGCAGGGATCAGAATGTGCGAAAAATGGGGCGCACAGAGGCTGAAAATGGGATGCGGAGGCCGAAAATGGGGCGCGTGGAGGCGGCAATAGGCTATGGCAATCCCTGCAGCCTGAAACAGCTGATTGTCGGGAGGCCATCCAACTAGCTGCTTGTGCTAATCAGGCTGTGCTGAAGTTGAAACTGAAACAGGCTGTTTGCTGTAAGGAGGCAAATTGCTGGAAGGCAGAGGCCAAAGGGTGGGGGCCGGCGGGTGGGCGGGGCTACATTTGGTGTATAAAACGCACCCAAATTTTCACCCTTTTTTTGGGGGGGGGGGGAGTGCGTCTTATACTCCAAAAAAATACGGTACTTAGGAAAACAAAGGACCACAAAGGAATCTACTGATACTGAGCAGGGCTAAACTTTGAAATAGTAAAGATGTTTAAAAGAGTAATAAAGATAAAGCCCCAAATGCAGCCTACTAGGGAAAACCACTGAACTTTCTGGGCAGGTCTGGCATATATGCTTGCAGTATACACATCTTGGAGAAACTTTTCAACTTCACTAGTTTGCTATGAAATGTTTGATGCATGAGTGGCGCATTATAGCAGCCATTTTATATACAGATACAATCATCTCTGGCAGCCATTTTGTGTTTGCTAATATACAAAGCTTTTTTATATTGTTTCTGTGTCTTTTCTATGACACAGCAAAATCTCAATTCTGAATGTAACCTATTTAGACATATTAAGAGGCTGGACTTCAGGGAATATGCACCAAATGATACACATATCCTTTCCCTACCTCATTTAACTATAGCTATCCCTACAATCCCTGCTAAACTAAAAATAATATATTAAGTTTTCATTATGAACTGGCCTTTTATATCTGTTACATCACATTCCCTCCACTTTAATAGCGTATATAGTTTTTATCTCATCTATCTCTGGATCAAATCCCAAGTGCTTCTCCTTGGGAATTGGGAGCATTATAACTCGTTGCAGCACATTTTCAAGCATACAGGTAATCCATGACAATCATAAGCTGTGGCAGTCATAAAGCAGGTCATCTGTTGACTTATCTTATGATCTTTGCTGCAGCAGCCAACCCACTGTTCGCAATGGGACATTTTTGCCCCAACCAGAAGTAAACATTTTGGCAAAAATATGGTCAATCATGATCATGTGACTATGTGATGCTGTAAATGCAGGCTTGTTGCTGAGCACCCAAAAAGTAATTATGTGATCATGGGCATGGGGTCGGCAGCTGTTGAAACTTTGTCACCATATCATAAATAAGCTAAGCGACTGGTCATAAGTAGAGATAGTACTACTAAACAACTAAAGAAACCATCATAGAATACACAAACTGCAATCAGAAAGTAGCATATGCTATAAATGGCCTGGTTTATCCAAATGTGGTAGTATTGAACGTCTGACTTGGTTGCATTGGCCACCTATTATAGCAGCTCCATACCCACAGAAGCTGCACTCACCCGATGATCCACACTGACTGTAAAAAGAGGTTTGATCTCTGAGACATCCTCATTGTTGCGCTGAGCCTAAGATGGAGGGAAGAGAATTAACAGCTGAGTTAAGGCTTTAATTAATTAACCAAAGGCCCATGATGTAATTTCCTGATAGCATCATCATCATCTACCGTATTTTTCGGAGTATAAGACGCACCTTAGTTTTGGGGGAGGAAAACAAGGGGGAAAAAATCTGCCTCTACCTCCCAGCAAACAGTACAGATGATATACACTGTTTGCTGTGTATTTCTAGCATGTGTGCCTGACCCATAGAAATAGCAAAGAATTGGAGAAATGTACATTATGGCAGTATATTAATGCCAGAAAGTTTTCTTAAATGTAGTCACATTAACTCCTCCCAATTATTTAAATAGATCTACTCCAAACATGACTAAGCCAGGGTTTAACTCAGCTGCCTTATTTTAATACTAAAACAGGACACTGTTACATTTCAGATTATACTTGTACAGATGCTGTTAAAACTGTTGTGGCTTTCTGGGAGTATACATATTATTCTGCTATTTAAAAGAAGATACA
>QLTV01002677.1:1707986-1725903 GCA_003457575.1 Thermophis baileyi
CCGTTTCAGCAGTCTGATTTACACAAGAAAGTAAAATTCTGCCTCTGCCTCCCAGCAAGTTGCCACCTTGCAGTTCTAGTTTCACTTTCATTTTAGCAAGTGGGCCTGCCTGCAGCCTTCAGCTGATGGTCGGGAGGCCGATAATCAATTGCTTCTGCTAATCAGGCTCTGTGCTGTTTGCTGCAAAGAGGTAAATTGCTGGGAGGCAGAGGCCAAAGGGTGGGGGTGGTTGGGTGGGGCTACATTCGGTGTATAAGACGCACCCAAGTTTTCACCCTCTTTTCGGGAGTAAAAAGGTGCGTCTTACGGTACTTACACTGGAGACACTACATGAATACAATTAGCAGAGGAAAGCATGGTAGACAATACATCTAGCAGTGAAACAGAATACAAGGACTGTGTTTTAAGTTCAATGTCAAAGTAGGTGAGTTAGTTCTTAAATTTTAATTTCCATGGGCCATCTGATCAAGAAAAATGCCTCAGTCTCAGTTCCAAGTGTGCATAGACATGCCACGGTATATTATTAATAAAGGAAATATTGTATTTTTATTTAGAACCATATCATTTTTTCCCCACATAATAGAAGGCAGTATGAGATTACAGGTAGTCCTCAATTTACAACAGTTCATTTAGTGATTGTTCAAAGTTACAACAGCATTGAAAAAGGTAACATGACCATTTTTCACACTTACAACCATGGCAGCATCCCTGTGATCACATGATCAAAATTCAGACATTTGGCAACTGATTCATATTTATGACAGGTGCAGTGTCCTGGGATCATGTGATCACCTTTTGCAACTTTCGGACAAGCAGAGTCAATGGGGAAGCCAGATTCACTTAACAACTGAGTTACTAAGTTACCAGTTGCAGTGGTTCACTTAAAAACTATGGCAAGAAAAGTCGTAAAATGGGGCAAAATTCACTTAAATGTCTTGCTTAATAACATCATGTTGTGGTCATAAGTCAAAGACTACCTGTAATTCATGGGGCTTCCAGCTATTGAAAAAAAAGTCAAGCTACCAACTTTAATAGTAAAATGTAAACATTTGCTTCCCCTTTTCCTATACTGATCACAAATCTGCACATAGTCTACAAAATTTACTTGTATCTTTTCCTTCCATCCATCAGTGCAATCTCACCTTGCGCAAGATACTATAGGACTCCTCATCAAAAAACTTCACCTCATAGGTGCCCGAGCGAGCCAGCTTATGTTCCATGCTCCAAGAAACCTGTCCTCCCCCCAAAAAAAGATACAGGATCAGCCATGAGAGAAACTGTCTTCTTTTGACAGCACAGGTATATAAATAAACGCACACCCAAAAACAGTAACAGAGATGTACCACATACTTCAGTAGCCAGGGCTATAATAAACCAAACTAGCCAATGGTTCGGAATGGCAATTTCCTTTAGCATGGAGAGAAGGAGGGACTCACAGAATCAGACCCACCACAAAACTAGAGCCATGCATCTATGGCACAAAACCACTGCCTTCCTTATCCAAAGCTATATGGTTTAAGGATTGGCAACTTATTCTTTATCACTAATCTCAAATGCCGTTAATCCTATTAAAGACTAATCATGGTTATGTTACTTATTTAATCAAACTTCCAGGCTGCTTCCAACACAGACAAAACCCAATTTTGCCTGCAAGTTACTTATATGTTGCATAATTTTCATATCACAATCCTTTTAGATTGTAAGATATTTCACATTTTAAAACCAAACTGTGAACCAGATTTTGTATATGACAATTTCTTCTGTTTATATTTTTAATAATGAAATCAAGGCTGCAAACCAAGGCAGAATTGTAATAACTTCACTAATTCCATAAAAATTGAATTCAAGTATTTCGCAAAATGATAGATATTGACCAGCAGGAATCATGTTTATTCTTACCTGATAGCGACCAACATCCTGACCCCGTGTAACAGGGAATTGCTTGCCATTGACATCTGCATAGAGGGCCACATTCTACAGAAAAAAATATATGATAGGTATCAGAGTAACATAAATCCATACACTCTCATCTTGAAATCTTAATTGTCTACAAGAGGAACCTGAAATAACAGGAAAGACAGATCTCATTCCTTGGCATCAGATCAAATGCCAGCATGCCCTCCAAGCTTGCCTTTAATAGAAGATCCAGTGGAGAAGGGACTCAAGTTTTTCTATCAATAAAAGAACTCAGATGGCTACTTTTCTGTTGTTTTTAAATGTACCACCCACATCAGTAGCTAGGACTACAGTAAGTCAGACCAGCCAATGGTTCGGGGAGACAAGTTTTTCTGGCATGGAGTCCACTATGGGAAGTCCATGGAAAGGGACCTACCATAAATCCAAAGCCATGCACATAATGGGACAGATTCACTGTCATAATCACTTATAACACAATTTACTATATCTGTGGCAAATTTTTGAGACTGTATTTCCTTTAAAATGGTAAAAAAAAACCCATTCAGGCACTTACTTGTGCTCCATTTTTACAGGTGAGGGAGATCTCAACAACAAAGACGGTTTCAGAAGAAATAACAGCATCTGAGGTAGTATAATAGGATGGGGAGATAACTGGTTCTGTGCATGTTTCACCTGCCAGGAAAGAAAAATGATTTTATCAAAATATTTAGAGCTTGAAGTGGAAAGCTAGGCCATTCAATGAGATGCTTAAGGAACTAAAGACCTTAATGAGCTTCATGATCTCATACTGCATTCATGGGTAGCGTTTTAAATGATCAAATATGTTTTGAGCAGTGCATTAACAATAAAACCAACCTTTTAAAATCTAGTTGTTCTGTCTTCTCCATAGTTCCTGCCTTCATTTTAACCTATCTTGCCTGCTTAGACACGAGACAGTAAAAAAAAGTCTTCAGAATTCTTCTAATGAAATAATTTTAGAGCACAATAGGTACCTCAGAGAGGCGTCTCCTACCTTAACAAACTCCCCACCCCAGATATCTACCATATATATCAGGACTACAAACTCCATAATCCCTAATTATTATGACTATTAGGACTATCTGCGAATTATATTCACGGGGGGGGGATGGAACTGGGCTGAGGAAACTGTCTGAAACTAGTTGAAGAAATCTCCGGGAGAGAAGAAAGAAATGCGGGCCACACGAGGGAAGGTCCTCGGAAGGGCCCACAACTCGATCAAGCCCGGGAGCCGAGGGACTTCTCAACGAAGATGAGAAAGGAAAAGAGGCCACAAGAAGATCCCCGGAAAGTCTCCATTACCTCGCACCCCACTCAGCACCAACAAGGCGGACACCAACCACGGCAGCCCCAACCCGACCCCCGCCATCACCGAACAGGGAAAGAGCGAGCAACGACCAACCTGCTGCCGTCAAGCCGAGCCGTCCGCCTCGCGAGGGACGGCGGGAAAGGCCGCCAGCCAATCAGCACGGGCGACGCTGCTCCAGCAACCGCTGCTGCGACACGTGACAAGTGGCGGGGCGAGCAGAAAGAAACGTGGCCTTCCGCGAAAGGAATGTTTCTAAAATGGCCGCTCGGAACTTTTGTTGCCCAGCCAATGGCGAGAGGGCGGAACCAGCCCAAAGCGATTCCAACTGCGCAGGCGTCACGTAGAACTGGCTATCATCCGAAGGTGGGATGAGTAACGCGGTGTCGAACGCGGGTTGCTTGTTCCTGTGCAGGAGCAGAGTACAGTGATTGCTTAAGTGGCGCTAAACTATCCGCGGTAATTAATTTGCAGTGATCGCCCGGTTGCTGTTATTTAACAATATAATTAGAAAACACTTTTTGAGGAACAGTATTTGGAGCAATTGCAAGAGAGATCGATTGCCGTGGAACAGAGATGTAACATTCTCAGAGGACCACGAAGAGCCGCTCTTTTTTCCGGCTAATTAAATGTTACAGAGAATAATTCCGCCGAACATATTCTAACCGTCTACACGTTGCTACGGCGGAAACATACAGTAGATCTCGGTGGTGACCCAGTTAAATGTGGAGAAGGTTGCGGTTAGATATTGGACAGGCATGTACGGTAGAAGAATAACAGTATTTCAGACAAATCAAATCAAATCTAATCGTGTCAGTCCAATTTCTTCTTAAAAATCTCCAGTGTTGGAGCATCCACAACTTCTGGAGGCAACTTGTTCCACTAATTAATTGTAACTGTCAGGAAATTCCTCCTTAGTTCCAGGTTGCTTCTCTCCTTGATTAGTTTCCATCCATTCCTTCTTGTCCTGCCTTCAGGTGCTTTGGAGAATAGGTTGACACATACCCCTCTTCTTTGTGGCAGCCCATTAGATATTGGACCACTGCTATCCTATCACCCTAGTTCTTCTTTTCTTTAAATCACACCTATCCAATTCCTGCAACTGTTCTTTATATATTCATATGTTAGACCTGATTCTACAGTCAGAAGGGGAAACAAGAATTAGCCACGGAAGAGTTGGGTTAATAAGCACTTCAACTGACAGAGGAATTTGGCCTTGAATTAAGGTTGGAGTAGCTGATTCTTCTGCTTTCCCACACTCAAAAAAATCAAACCATATTATGATTTCCCTACTTGTACCTAACCATGTTGTAACATGTTTTTTTTTTCTTGCCATGTTCCCATGATGAAGCTATGAATGATCCAGGCTTAAGTCATCCTTAGCTATATCAGTGTTAAAATAGCTTCCTTCTCATTTGATGTTGTTTAAAAGCAGCCATCATTGTAGTGTGCAAAATCATCTCTATTATGTTGAAAGCAGAGTCCGGAGCTTAAGAATTGACAGGATCAGAACAATAGCAATAGTAGTAGCACTTAGACTTACTGGTATATTTCAATGTTTTACAGTCCCCTCTAAGCGGTTTACGGAGTCAGCATATTGCCCCCAACAATCTGGGTCCTCAATTTACCGACCTCGGAAGGATGGAAGGCTGAGTCAACCTTGAGCCGGTGAGATCGAACTGCTGGCAGTTGGCGGAATTAGCTTGCAGTACTAACCACTGCACCACCACGGCTCTTATTGACCATTTGAACCCAAATGTGGACTTATTTCCTTTCCAGTCCGTGCCGGTTGTGGCAGACAGTGCTATGTTGTGCTGGTCTTTCAGATTTGTTGAGCGCATTGGAGATTTTTTTTAGCATATGGGTTCTTTTGGCATGCTAAGGGAGCCCTTCCCCAACTGAGTACATATGGTATCCAGTAAAGTTAAAATAGTCTGTCGAAATAGCACAAGAGGGTTGGGTTGCTCGGCCAGCAGTACTGTAAGTGCTTTAACTTTGTGGTCCTGACAGGTTGAGCACAAGGTTAAAATAATGAAACAATTGAGTGATGGGGCTGTTGCTTCCCAAACAGAACACAGAGGAATCCAGAAGTTGGCATTTGTTGCCTATATAAGGAGAAGAAGGGGAGAGAAATCTTAAATTAAAATGCTGCTTGTGACTTGGCTCCTTTTGCGATTCCAAAATATTTTTTTTAGTCTTATTCAGCTTAGGCTAGGCTATGGCAGAATGGGGGTAGTTAAGGAAACAGGCACAAGCCTAGAAATGAGACAGGGTCCTTTAGCCAGACCTATTTCATTCCTGTCTTTTGTGTAATGATGTTGCTGGCAGGTGTTCCTTTCCCTTGTTAGGGACATGCTGAAGAGGGTGGACAGCAGAGGCAGAGGAATCAACTGTTAATACCTTTGCTTCTCACATCCTGCATAGTAAAATCAGGACAGTGCTATTGAGCTATGAGGTAAAACCAAGGGAATAAAGGCAGAGTAGTGATTGGCAAATGGAGATCCTGGTATAATTTTCTGCTGACTCCAGAATGTGTAGAGAAGACTTTGTAGTGGGGGAGCCCTTATTTCTCAAATATGAATCCAGCCATTTTGCTAAGTAAGGTATAGTCTGGAACAAGTCAGAAAGATATATTGATAGGCTAATGTAGTTGATATTATTTACCTGAACTTTTAAAAGCTTCAGGTATGCATGGATGAGTAACTTTTGTAACTAAAGAACAGAAAGGATGTTCTTTAATCTTCTCTTTAAAAAAGAAAGAAATGTTCCATTCTTGAAATACTGTAGAACATACAGAATCCCCTTGCATCTAGATTGGGACCAGAATTTTTAAAGTTGTTCATAAATGGTATGGAATTAAGGATAATCAGTGGCGTTATGATGGTGAAGATAAAATTCCCTTGAATCAAGCTCAGTTCTTGGTGTCTAAATCAGTGTTTATTAAATTTGGCAACTTTAAAATATGTGGACTTCAGCTTCCAGATTGCCCTGCTAGAGTTGGTTGAAAGATAGATGACTATATTCAAGTTTTAAATAAATAAAAAATAATAAATCTTAAAATTGCCAAGTTTGAAAAACACTGTTCCAAATACACATTCATGCAAATTTGCAGAACAGTATGGGAATGGTTTGCTATCTTTTTTCTTCTGCAATAGTTCTTTCCTTTCCTTTTTTTTTTAAACTCTCTGTCTAATCTACAGTCATAACATTCTTTGGTTCTCTTCCAGTCTGTACTAACCACGTCTGATTCTTTGTGGCTTATGAGCCCAAACAATACTGACTTGATCTGATACTGAAGCAATTGTGTCTGTTTTGAAAAAGGCAGGTTCCCATGTGGGGAATTGTTCTGTTCTTGTGAGAAATATGTACTTGAATCCCGTTTAACAGGCAGCTTAATATCATTTCAGCAATTTAAGTTTGTTGTGTTCTGCCAAAGACAGGTTTAGGGGTGGTGGATTGATGCACAGGAGAAACACAAGTGAGGATCCTTTCCATTTAAAACAGATGTTAGTTACCGGTACTAAGAATGATGAGGAATAATGAAATGATAGGTACATGGTAAGGAATGCTAAAGAACTGATTTTCAGTTCTCTTAACAGCCTGCAAATACCTAGCAATGAGAAATGGAGGATTGCCCAAATACCTGGCCTCTGCAAATAACTCTGGGATGTCTTTAGATTAGATTGCACCCAGGCTGGTTATAGATCAAAGAATTTTAGGATTTATATGGCTGTGAAGTGAAAGGTTACAGTCATTAACATGAATAGGATAATATATGCTGGCTTGGGAGGAAAGGTAAAAAGGGATAGAGTGACAAGTATAACCACAAAAGGTAACTTGGGTAGGCCAAAGATCACTTGAAAGATAATAGTTCAGGCAGTATAATAAAGGATATGGACTAGCTAGAAAATGTGTAAAAAAAGGGCAACTGAAGGAAGAAAAGAGCTGTTCCCATGTGGAGGATACCTTGCAAAATGTTCAGAAGAAGGGGTCAAGGAAAAGTTAAATATTGTGTGGAGAGATTAAGTAGGCTTCTCTCAAAATGCTACAACCTGAGATGACCCAATGAAGCCAGATGGTAAAAGCTTGAGGAAGGTAACTGGAACTTCTTCACTTGGCATTTTTAGTGGACAGCAGAAATGGGAGAAAGTTTTATTTATGTTTTATTTAAATTTTATGTTTTGTTTGATGGTTTCTCAAAGGTGTCTGCTCGTTTATTGTGGAAATAAGGCTAAGCCAGGTAAGTCTTTGGTCTGATTTAGCATAGCTTTTCTTAAGTTTTTCTTCTTCTTTCATTAGGGATTATTTATTTAGCATATGACATTTTGTTAGGGAAAAAGAGGGTTATATTTTTGCTGTTCTGCTAATATCCTTCCTTCATAAGAATCAAGATTCCTTCATAAGAATCAAGGAGCCGAGGTGGCGCAGTGGTTAGAGTGCAGTACTGCAGGCTACTTCAGCTGACTGCTAGCTGCAGTTCGGCGGTTCAAATCTCACCGGCTCAAGGTTGACTCAGCCTTCCATCCTTCTGAGGTGGGTAAAATGAGGACCCAGATTGTTGGGGGCAATATGCTGACTCTGTGAACCGCTTAGAGAGGGCTGTAAAGCACTATGAAGCGGTATATAAGTCTAAGTGCTATTGCTATTGCTATAAGATATATTTTGGCAAGAATCAAAGCTCACATCTCCATCTCTTCAGTTTCTTCTGATATCCAAATAATTGGTTTTCTCAATATGATTGTCAGTATGAATGAATCAGATGCCTCTAGACAAGATGGGCGGCATATAAATCTAATAAATGAATAAATAAATGATTGGATTTAAAAATAAAAGAGGACTTTCCTATATTTTGGAACTCAGAATTTCTGTTTCATTTTTCCACAAATCTGATGGAAGTACAAGGGTCTCGTTCTCTTTTTCACTAATCATCCTACTGGAATACCAACTAATTTGTCCTCGGCATATGTTTACAACTAAGTACATGTGGTTGTAGTAGTAAATCAAATAGGGTAATTAAAAGACAATATTGCCAAATTTTTCAGCCAAAAAGGATAGCATTCTTAATTAGAAACTCCAAACTAATTACATCATACTTGTACTATTAGTTTCCCTTGAAATGAAAAATAGTTCATATCTGGCTTAGTGTGCAAGCAAATTCAGTGAAAGAAGAACTATATGGTAACTATTGCGTGTTTTCCTGATGGCTGAAATGCTATCCACCAGTCCTTGAGCTGGTACAAAACTATATTGATATAGTGTAAAATTTGCACTTTTGATCCTGTCAAGGGCATGATGCTGTTCTTTATAATGTGCAGAGCATGTTAAGGACAAGAATTGGTGTGTTCCCCGGCATTCTTTCCCTCTGTTCCCACTCAGTCAGCAGAAAAATACCCACTGGTCCCACTGATGTAGGATGGTGACACGGAGGAAGCAAGTTTTGACAGATGGCAAGGTAAACAAGTTTAGACCTGTCAAAAACTCACTCTGATTTTGTTGTAAGTGTTTCATGTGGGTCAGCTCAAACAACAGTTGCCTGTTCAGGAAGAGTTGTCCCATGAAGGCAGAGAAAAATCTGGTTGTCTTCCACTTTATTATGCAGCTCCTTCTAACTTCCACTCCTGGTCAGCTGTTATTCTTCTCATTGAGGTCCTCAAGCTATAAACTTGGCAGATTTAAGGGGAGAACTCACTGCCTGAAGCAGAATGGGCCTGAAGGACAGTTTCTGGGGGGTTTGGGGAGAAACAGGCATGCTTCTTGGCTCAGTGGCCATTAGAAGCTGGACTAAACGCAACTACTAGGAGTGTTCGGATCACATCAGCAACCTAAGAGTTGGTGAAGCATGCAGTTTACATCCACATTGTATCTGATGAGAAAATGCTTCTTTAAAATTGGAATAATTGAGAATGAGTTAAATTTATCTCTGGTATGGGCTGGGAACCAGAAGAAGGTGTCCTCATGAAGACGTAGCTCACAAAAGAGGTTAGTGGGTCATGCTTGTGCTAGGGTTAAATGCAAGTGAAAACTCCTGAAGTGCTATGAATGGACTGCAATGGTTTTGAGGGTGCTTTCTGCAATGAATCACAAGTAAATTTGTATTTTTTTTTTCAAGCACACGTCTCTCTTATCCTTTCCCCAAGGAATTGAGGGCAGTTGTGTTCCTTTTAGCATACATAATAATCTTGTGAAATGAGTTCCGTTGAGAAATAGTGATTAACCGACTGACCTTTGTGGCTGGGTTGATCAGGAGGTGCAGATTGTTACTCCAGGGGTGGAAGAAGTGGAGAGCCTTCTAGAAGTTAAAGAGTCAGAGCGTATCTTGAAAATATGTGCAGTTCTCGTAGATGCTGCCAAATATATGAAGCATGAATGAAAAAAGTGTTTCATTTTAAGAATAACTTTCCCAGAAAAGGCACTGATTGAAATTGTGGGCATAATTTTGATTGAGTCACTAACCACAAAGCAGATGTAGAATTACAAGGCACTCATCGCCAACTAGTCCTGCAGATGAAAGAGTTGGTAACCAGCTTCATAACAGGAAACACATTTGCTCCATTTCTCCATTGTAGCGAAAGAGAGTGTCTTACATTCATGGCTGCTTAATGAACCAAAATGGGAGAAATTGATTTTTCTTCTAGCATTTGTTGGAAGAGGAGGGAGAATGTAGCATTCACTGAGGTTTAGTCTGTACAGCAATTGTTGAGTGAAAAGATGCGAATACTGCTGTTTCTGGCATTTGTTCAGCCCTGTTCCCAGAAAGGCAATATGTTGTGGTGCAGTCAAACAAAACAGAAACTCTAGGTGGATACTGGACTTTTTTGGCTAGTAGGTACAACTGTCACTAGCACCACACTCTTTAACCACACCTTTGTTCATTTAAGATTGTTTCTAGTCTGAAATGCTTCAAGGCTGTTTCAGGTTTTGCATTCATTCTTTAGCACTAAAGAGCCACTAAATCTTCCTGCTCCTGACTGCTGTTTTCTCCTGCAAAATCCTGCTGGGCATGAAGAAAGAATAGATTTTTGGGGGGGGGGTGTTCTGCCTCTCAAGCTGCAAACAACCCATTAATCCTCTCCTGTGGATAAATAACAGTCAAAGCAGAGAAAAGCACTCACTTTGGTATATTAAAATCTGAATGTTAAAATACATTAAATATATTTGAGTTAAATTTTGCCAAAGAGTGTACCCTGGCGTGATACAAAATCCTGTGCCATGAGTCTCCCGTGTTCTCTAACTGAAAAGAGGAATTTTGATGAAACTGACTCTATTCACTTTAAAGAATATCGCTGTTAAGAGATCCTGACTTGGGGCACTAGACCTGTGACATTTGAAACCTGCCTTTAACCTGTTGGCCATAGGATCGTGATGGCGAACCTATGGCACGCGTGCCACAGGTGGCACGTGGAGCCATATCTGAGGGCACGTGAGGCGTTGCCCTATGTCAGATCCAGCACGCATGTGCGCGCTGGCCAGCTGATTTCCGGCCTTCCGGAGGGCAGGGGAGGCTGTTTTCGCCCTCCCCAGGCTTCAGGAAAGCCTCCGGAGCCTATGGATGGCGAAAAACGGACCAAACGGGCCTACCGGAAGTTCGGAAACAAACTTCCGGTTGGGCCATTTTTTGCCCTGAAGTCGCCCTGACTGAAGCCTGGAGAGGGCGAAAAACGTCCCAACGGGCCTACCGGAAGTCCGGAGGCTTCAGTGAGGCCTGCGCGCATGTGTGGGGGGGCAGTGTGGGGGGGTTTGTGTGTGCATGCGTGGGGGGGAGGGCATTGCATTATGGGTGTGGGCATGCACCACGCACTATCGCGCGTGCGCCCTTTTGGCACCCGAGCAAAAAAAGGTTCGCCATCACTGTCATAGGATCTAAAAGCCAGCATGAAAACAAGCTCTCTATCTTTGCATTATCTGCGCAGACTTTCCCATATCCTAAACTTTAAATTTCTTTATATATTTATTAAATTTATTAGCTGCCCATCTCGTCACAAGGCAACTCTGGGTGGCTTATAGGGGCATATAAATGTGAGCATAAATTGTTATGCTCGCATTTATTTCCTAATATCTCCTATCGTTCAAACAGTTTGAAGAACCCCGTTGCAATGACTAGAAGAAAGCAAGTAGGATAGGCCTTCATTATCACCACTAGAGGTCTCTGTCAAATCAAAAAGAATGGACAGATGAGGCATCTTGGACTGTTGAAAACTCTTATGTTGATGCTGTGGGTGTATGTTTAGGAGTTAGCCAGCTCCCTCCAATTTCAGTGGTACCCAAAAATCAAGTGCCTGGAACAAACATTTCATTTTATCCCTCAGTCATATTGGAGCCACGGGGTATCACAGTCGGCAGCCTTTTTTGCACAGTAAACAGGCTTAACTTGTATTTATACCAGGAATGGATGTCGCCAGGTCTTAGTTTGACTGAAAACGTCAATGTTGAATTTATGTTTGGGGGTCATCAAAGAACTAAAAAATCAGTGAGGGAACTGAATTAAGTGTTTTAAGTGTTGCTTTGTGATAATTAACACATACTTTCCATCAAACTCCAACCCTTGAGTCTCCCAAGCTGCAGCTCTCAGCCTCCCCCCCCCCCGCCTGTATCTGCTAAGTTTATTTAGATCTAATGCTTGTTGCTAGGAATGTGATTTTGAGTGAATTGAAATACGTGGGGTGTGAAATTATGTTGAAAGTTCTCTTTCCAAGGACATTCTGATGGAGAATAGAATATTCCCAAACATGCAATAAAAATGGAAACAGAGAAAGGAGTATGGTATTCTGACCCTTAAAAATGCACTCCAACTGTGCACCCAACTAAAGCTATTTTAAAATAAATAAAAGTTGCAACTAATCTACTAACTGTATGCTTTCAGTCCCTTTTTATGTCTGGTATTTTGTTCAGACCCAGTATTCCCTGAATAGGTCTCCTTTTCCTTAATCCTTTGAGCCATCCTGCACTTTTATTTATGAGAAGAGTAATAAATCACAGGCTTCGTTCCTGAAAATGGACTTTTATGGCTTATGATGGGTTGGGTTTATGCAATCCAAAGACGGTGAGGATTGAGAGAGAGGCCAAGCTCAGGAGTGTCCTTTCAGGCCAAAATTATTCTCCCCCAGCGTGTGAAGGATTGCCAGTCTTGGATGTCTTGTCTGAATTATATTTTCTTATCTTTAGATTTTGAATCATTAAGTGCTGAGCTTGGTTTTTGTTGCAGATTAATTTTGTTTCATGTTTCTTAAGACATTAATTCCCCCCCCCCTCTATCTTTCTTGAAGTGTTTAGGAATTGAAGGAAAAATCCATTGCTTTCATACAGCTTTTGTCTGTCTTTAAAGAAAGAAGCTGTTGCTTAGGAAGATATAAGATGCCACAGGACTATTTTCCTACTTTTACTACAATAAGCCTATTATGAATGTCTGGGGAAAAAATGTATTTCCATCTATGCATTTCTTCTTGTGTTAGAGACAATGCTGCCATTTTTATATATTATAGCAGAGAAGTGGGAGTGAGGCTTGATTGTGATGCTGGAGGCTGCTTGGAGGATTCAGCCATTCCAGCTAAACCTCCACTTTAGTAATAAACCTACAAATGTGCTTGAGAATTTGCCCAGCGTCCTAGCATTTAGGCCTTTATCTTCCAGCTGTAAAATGCATATCCTAACATTCAGTCTCCTGGGACTGTGTTTGATTCTTTTGCAGAAGGAGACAACCATCTTCTAAAGGTCTGCCTGACACTTAAAATTTCTGCTAGATTTTGAGGATATAATTGCAAAAAAAAACAACAAAAAAAACCACCACCAAACCCAAATTCCTACCTTTTTAGTGTGGAAACATTAAAACTAGTGTGAAACCTAAATATATGTGTCTATGCACATTTTAAACTTTTTTTTAAAAAAAAGAAAGAAAAAAAATCTCCTTCCTCCTCCCCCTCCCCAAAAAAGAAACTGCAAAAATACAAATTCCTGGCCGATCTTGACTATGTATCTATTTTATTGTCATGTCTGCTGTGATCCATACACCCATATTGCTTCACTGTCAAAAAGTTACCTAGTCCTGTTCTTCAGTTATCGGTATGTACTGACAGCCCTTTCCTTAAGCCTATCATTCTTCTGTTCTCCCTTAAAACTGGAGCTCCCCAATTTGGAATCCTCCAAATATGGACTAAAAGTCTTATGATTTGTTTGTATGTTTGTTTATCACATGTACATAGCTGCCCATATACCGTAGTATTCTGGGCAGCTTACAAACAAAAACACTATAAAATCAGTGCAATGTGATGATGGCAGCTGCAACTCAATTACCTCTTCAGGGCACCAGATTTGAAAAGGCTGATAGGCACAGTAAAAGCAAAAGTAAAGATTCCTTTAAGCTAAGTTTGATGCCTGAGGACTGTATGGACACATCTATATTTTATTTTCTTGCCATTACCTTCTTTCAGAATCTTTTTTTTTTTTACACTTTTCATTTTTTTCTGTTGCTCTGGACCTTTCTGGATCCTGTAGTAACTGGACCAGAGCTGGCTAAGCTTGTTTTAAATCAGCCAAATTTGGCTAGGGGCTGCTGGCTCTGATTTAGTCCAAACTAACAATATTTATGCATCAGAGGGAATGGCTAGTGCACTTGGAGTAAAGATGAGGCTTTCAATCAAACCCAACCACCCCCCATTCTACAAGGGGAAAACCAAACAATTCAACAAGGAGTGACACATACCTCCTGGGCTGTGAATTTGAAACTTACGGGGAAAGAAATGGAATACCATAGAATATTCTGTTAAAAGGCAGGGCTGTTTGGGAAGAACCAGCAGGGTTTTGTTGCTGCAAGAGCATCATTCAGTAGCAGAATATATGCTTTGCATGCAGAGGGCCCAGGGTTCAAGTTCTCCATCTTAAAAAGAGCAGGCAACAATCAATGGAAAAGGCCTCAGAGAGAATTGGTGGGGTGCTGGTATCAGCCAGAGTAGAAAATACTGGATCTCAAAATAGTTTGTTTTGAGTATACCAAACTAAAGAGCAGGAAACTATGCAATTCAGTGCTGAAACATCAGGCAGCAATATAAGACTAGCATCATGCTGGAACCAGTTTTCAGCTTCTCCAGCTCCCTGCCATCAGGTTGGCCACAAATATTCTAAAGCTGGGCATTTCATGGCCCAAGTAATTTAACTTTCTCAGCAGCAATGGGATCTTAGAAAATACCAGGTTAAGGTTGGTTTATGGAATTTGTGCCTGCGTTAGACTTTAGCTCTTTAACGGCAGCATTGACAGAAGAATTTCAGCAAAATACACCTCCTTCTGTTGGGGAGTTCAGAGAAAGTCCATCACATCCAACCTTCTGTACTAAAATTGGTAACCAGCAGAGCAGATAATGAATTGTTAATGGCTACAGTCTGCTAGAGATTGTCAAGAGGAAGTATTTTATCCCTACATTTCCTCAAATTTAGTTGAGGTTTTCCAGCTGTTTGGAAAAAATCAGAGTGCACGTTCAGCAGTGGTTGTGTGTCCATGCATCCGAGAGAGAGAGAAAATCAATAGAAGAACAGACTTGTCCAGCTGGTGGCATCAGGTTATAAGAATAAAAGCTCAGGCCTAACACAGTGGAACATCCTTGTCAGTGTGAAATGCAACTGGGAAGCCAGGCAAGAAGTGCTGCTTTCTCTGCCAACTGTTACGCTTGCCAGAAGGAGCAATGCCCAAAGAAGGGAAGATTTGACTACAGATCTTCACTCTCTGGGATAGTCCTGAGATTCTGCCCTGCATACCAGCACCCATGATGTGCCTGCTTAAAAGAAGTATGCAACCCGCCTAGGAATCCCAGGAGATATTAACCTTAAACTCACCTTGTCTTTCTGGAGTCCAGCAGCTGCAGCTCATATCTTAAATTACCCTGTGCAACTGTAGCGCTTTTCTGATTAAGCAGAATTATAATTTTCTAAAGTGCAAGCTAACAAGATAATGAGAATTGGAATCCAATATATCTGGATTTACTAAGTTGAGGAAAAGGGCTTTAAACAAGATTATATTTTTATCCCACTGTTGTTAAGAGTTTGGTTACCTCATTAACTAGGGCTGGATGATATACTTTATGAAAACATTACTTTCCACCTATTTACTCATGTCTCTTTTGAGAGTTTACTTTGATGTGCCCTCTTACTTATTATATGGGGATCTATGCATGTGGTACTTACTGTGAGCCAGTTCTTCAGAATCTATTTTTTGGAGCAGAGCCAGTGATGGGTTCTAAATCCCATTGCTACCGGTTCGCGCGCACGCTCAAGCGCACGCGCAACGCTTCTGCGCATGCACAGAAGCGTCCTGGGTGGGTGGGCGGAGCCTCCCGCTGCCGCCACCGGTTCATAGAACTGGACCGTACCGGTAGCAACCCACCGCTGAGCAGAGCCCTCAGATTGCCTGAAATTGTCACTGAATAGGCCAGGTTATCTGTGAGACCACTTCTCACTGGGAATATCTGCCCATCCCAGATAGACTGGGCCTGCTCCCTTCCCTCAAATGTTGCCATCTAGTGCAGGGGTTCCCAACCCCCGGTCCATGGACCAACACTGGTCCATGGCATGCCAGAAACTGGACCGTGCAAACAAGCAAAGCCCCATCCGTGGGATGCTGGCAGCGCACGAAACCATGCCACCTCTGGTGGCGGAAAAACCTCTCTCCACAAAACTGGTCCCTGGTGCCCAAAAGGTTGGGAGCCGTGATCTAGTGGATCAGGAAGTATGCCTTTTCTGTTGTGATTCCTGCCCTATAGAACACTCTCCTCCAGAGATCCAGTAGGCCCCCAACCTCTTAGCTTTCTGGAAAGTTGTTTAGAGTTGACTTTTCTCCAGACATTGGAAACCTGGGGACTTTGAAGTTGGATAAATGTTATTGATTGGGCACTGGGTTTTTGTCGTTTATTTCAATTGGTTTATTGCTGTGTTTTTGTTATTGCTGTTAGCTACCCAGAGTTGGTATCTCACAAATGGGCAGCCATATAAGTATTTTAAATAAATATGCACAGAAAGGGTTTCCAAAGGCAAAATCCCATTTCCTCTTCAAGTGTCAGCTTTTTGAGATAGGCAAAGTCAAGACATGGCTGTTGTTAGGAGTCTTGGAATGTACTGAATGTGGTTAAGGGATTGTAAAAGAATCTTGGAAATCTATCAAAGCTCTTTTCTATTTCAAGTTACAGTATATCTAACCACCAGTCAAGGTTTCTCAGGATCCTGATATCTTTCCTGTAATGGTTCTATATTCTCCATCACATTAGGGCAGGGGTGTCAAACTCGATTTCATTGAGGGCCACATCAGGGTTGTGTTTGAGCTCAGAGGGGCCGGGGTGTGTGTGGCTGGGGGGGCATGGCCAGATCGACGTCACTCGTGTCGGGGGCGCCTGCCGGCGAAAACAGAGCTCGGGAGCTGGTTTTGGCTGGCAGAGGCACCGCGGGACGGTCCTTCATTGTTTCCAGGGTGTCCCCGCGGGCCAGACCTAAGTACCCCGCGGGCCGGATTCAGCCCGCGGGCCTTGAGTTTGACACCCCTGCATTAGGGCATGGTAGAATTGCCCAACGTGGGAAAGGAATACAGTGTAATAAATAGATCTGCTTTAGAATGATTCTGGTTCATTGTCTCTGCCTTTCATTTTTTTTTTTTAAAAGGCCATGAAAGTTCAGGGAACATTCCTGTTAAACAGTATGTTAAAATAGGAACCACACCCAAAGGCTCTACTAACTCTAATGCTGCCAAGAATAGCCCCACTGGTGAGATAGGTGGAAAATAAATTTAACCAACCAAATAAATAAATAAATTATGCTGCCAGCATAGGTCCGGCCAGCCAGGGCCTATTGACACATTCTGGGTAGGGGGCAGCAGAGGGCATGGAAGAAACCATCTCCAGCCAATTCTCCCCCAATTTCTTTTCAGTGCCAGCAAGATTCCCTTCCGTCCCCCTTTTGCCTGCTCTGCAATGACTTTTTACTTCCTCTGTATATCGGAGAGCCTTGACAGTTTGTTCACTGCCAGCCGGGTGGGACTTGTTTCCCACAAGCATCCTGGTCAATTTCACATTGCTTGAGAGTTTGGGAGGGTGATGTGGGTCAGCATGCTTGTTCCTAACAACTTCCCTGTTGTGCATCACAGTGGCTAATCATGTAACATTCACAAACGAAAGTTGGCAATGCTCACATTGGGCTAGAAGTCACACTGAATTACAATCCTACCATCCAACTAGCAACTCTGCCTTCTGGGTGTGAGGTGGCCATTTACTTTTTTCCTTTTCCAAATGTAAATCAGTGTTTTACTTTAGATTTCAAAGCTGAAGTCCTATAAGCCAGACCAGCAAATCAATTTATTTATAAATCTGGCACTGATCTAAGTGCCAGAGCCCACTGCAACAGCATTGCCAAGAAGGCATTAAGAGTGGTAAACCAAATCTTGCGTAGCTTCTTCTCCGGTAATATTGTACTTTTAACCAGAGCATACAAAACATTTGCTAGACCAATTCTCGAATACAGCTCATCTGTCTGGAACCCACACTACATATCAGACATTAACACAATTGAGAATGTCCAGAGATATTTCACTAGAAGAGTATTACATTCCTCTGTTCGCAACAGAATACCTTATGCAACCAGACTTGAAATGTTGGGACTAGAAAACTTAGAACTACGCCGCCTTCGATCTGACCTAAGTGTAGCACACAA
>QLTV01002677.1:1726145-1792053 GCA_003457575.1 Thermophis baileyi
TACACCACCTTCTATCTGACCTAAGTGTAGCACACAAAATTATCTGCTACAATGACTACTTCAGCTTCAACTGCAACAATACACGAGCTCACAATAGATACAAACTTAATGTAAACCGTTCCAAACTAGATTGCAAAAAATTTGACTTCAGCAACAGAGTGGTCAATGCCTGGAATACATTACCCGACTCTGTAGTTTCTTCCCCAAACCCCCACAACTTTAACCTTAGACTGTCCACCGTCGACCTCACCCCATTCCTAAGAGGTCTGTATGGGGCGTGCATAAGCGCACCATCGTGCCTACTGTCCCTGTCCTAATGTACCCATAGATTCGTAAAATTTCTTGTACTCATAACCATGCTTGTACTCATATATTCACAAACATGTTTATAGTTTGTTTATACTTTGTTCGTAATCATATATACAAATAAATAAAATAAATAAAAATAATCCATCTCACAGAAAGGTAACACTACTGTACTTTTATTGAGACTTGATATACAGAATCTGGCAGGTCCCGATTGTGCTGTCCTTCTTCCTCCTCGTTATATTTCAGTGAATCTGAGACCAGTCTGCTTATCTTCATCAAGGTCATCTTCCTAATTCTCTACAGATTCTTCTTATTGCCTTGGGCAAGGAATTTATGAGAAAAAGATGAGCAATTTCACTCACTTATAGTTTTGAATGGAATAAATGATAATCTTGCCTCTCTTCTCATCAAAGTAGCATCTGGCATTGGGGGACTGCACTTTAATATAAAAATGATCACATCTAACTTACACTCTCATTTATAAAGACCCCATGAAAGCATGTTGATAGAACGTTCTGAGAGAAGAGAAATATATCCATTGGAAAGTTGCAGGTAATAAGGCCTAGGAGTGGACCAGTGGTGGGATTCAAATTTTTTTACTAATGGTTCTGTGGGTGTGGCTTGGTGGGCGTGGTGTGGCTTGGTGGGTGTGGCAGGGGAAGGATACTATAAAATCTCCATTCCCTCCCCACTCCAGGGGAAGGATACTGCAAAATCCCCATTTCCTCCCGATCAGCTGGGACTCGGGAGGCAGAGAATAGATGGGGGCGGGGCCAGTCAGAGGTGGTATTTACCGGTTCTCCGAACTACTATTTCCGCTACCGGTTCTCCAGAACTGGTCAGAACCTGCTGAAACCCACCTCTGGAGTGGGGCTCTTTGGCTGCAAAGGCCAGGAGGGAGTGTCTTCTGCTATCAACAAAGAATGGTTTGCTCCTGGGGTTCATGCTCTGGCAAAACATTTTTGCTCTACCTGCATCATTTGCCAGCAACATAATATCGGTCGCTCTACCCCCCCTCAACCTGGCTCCCATCCTCCACCTTGGGGCCCCTTTGTCCACATTCAGATGGATTTTATTCACATGCCAAAATGCTGCTCTTATGAATATGTGCTCGTTCTTGTGTGTATGTACAGTGGTTGGGTTGAAGCCTACCCTTGTGCAAGAGCAGATGCTGTCACCGTTGCTTAAACGCCTCCTTAAGGAATTTTTGCCCCGATTTGGTATCCCTATCTACTTAGGAAGTGATAAAGGTACTCACTTTGCAAACCAGGTAATTAAAGAAATTAGCAAAGCTCTTCAAATACACCAAAAGCTCCATTGTTCCAATTATCCTCAAGCTTCAGGCAAAGTTGAACGAGCAAATTCCTTAAAAATAAGATTGCTAAACTGTGTGCTGAGACTAATTTAAAGTGGCCTGACTGTCTACCACTTGCTTTGATGTCCATGAGAATGACTCCATCCAAAACAACTGGCTTATCCCCTCATGAAATACTAATGGGTCGACCCATGAGAATGCCTGCTTCTCTTCTGTCTGTGGTGAACCTGGCTGACATATTCATTTAACTAGCGTGTGGCTGCCATGTGCAGTTTTGACAAAATGGGAAGCCTGGTTAATATTCTGCATGTGACCAGGGGTGGGGAGGGGAGTGCAAAATTGGTGCCACTTTGGAATTGTAGGAACCAAATGTAGTTACTTAAGCCAATTGTTTGTGGAAGGAACCAGCCAAATTAATATCCAATACCATGTGTTGGTTGGAATGACAGCAAAGCTTTCTGGATTTTCTCTTTACTCTTTTTGTCCTGGTCATTCCCCAACTGCAAGTTAATGCAAGTAAGAACAACTGGGAGAAGTTTTAATTTCTACATCAGCAACCTGCACCAGATCTACCCTGTTTCCCCCAAAATAAGACATCCCCTGATAATAAGCCCAATCGGGCTTTTGAGTGCATGGCAATAAGGCCAAGCGCTTATTTCAGGGTTCAAAAAAATATAAGACAGGGTCTTATTTTCGGGGAAACACGGTATAATATACAGGTAGTTTGACTTACAATCATTTGTTTAGCAATTGTTTAGTTAAGATGGCACTGAAAAAAAGCTACTTATCATCAGTCTTCACACTTATGACTGTTCTCATCCGATAAAAAATCTGGGGTTTGGTAACTGACATGTATTTATGAGGGTTGCAGTGTCCTGCAGTCAACATTATTTATTAAATTTATTATTTATTAAATTTGTATGCCGCCCAACTCCCAAGGGACTCTGGGTGGCTATTCATGACATGATTGCCATTCACCACCTTTCAGCTGGCTTCAGCTGACAAACAACAACAATATAACGACTGTGATTTACTTAATGACTACCTCAGTTAGAGGTGGAGGTTCCACCAGCAATTATGGTTGTAAGTCGAGGATTACCTGTATTTGTAGTAAATACTCTCCATGAATCTTGTAATTTGAATTGGCTTGCCTATACATAAAAATTGCCCATGTGTGAAGAATGGAAACCAGCTAGTGACACTTAGACATTATGAGGTTTCTCTGTCAAGTGAAGTGCTAGCCTCAAGGAACCCTGGGTCGCCACAATTCAGGATTTTGTGCCCGCCCAATTAGTCAAGTTAATGGGAGGGAGGAGGAAGTTCCACTGGACAAGTACTTAGGCAACGTCCCAAAACATAGTTTGTCTTTGGAAATGGCTGGAGCACTTGAGGATTGGAGCTTTGTTCCAAAAGTCCTTCCACTCTGCAATCTGCTCATTTGTAGATACAGCAATTTAACAGATTTCTTGTAAATGTAGTTACCTCAGAACTTGAAGAAGTGTGTAACAGGAGTGGATAAGTAACGCTGCCATTTGGATAGTCATAACTTCCAAGTAGCTTATTCAGATATGCCAACATTTTATCTTGTGGGACATTGTTCATTAGAAGTACCTGGGTAAACACTGAGCCCCATCCTTTTATTTTGAGAAAATGAAATTTAGCCCTAAATCTGAGAGCCCTGGGAGTTTGGATACACCTTTTCTAGCACTACTCTTTGCAGCAGTAAGTCCTGTAAAATGTGCTTTTCTAAAGATGGACATGGTCTTAAGAAACTCCATTTTCTGCCAACTACCACATTCCTGAAGTTTTAGACCAGGGTTGTGAAACTCGCGGCCCATGGGCCAGATGCCCGATTTAGTGAAGGGGGGGAGGGAAGTCCCGATACATCACGTGACGCCGCTGTGATGCCATGAGTTTGACACCCATTTTAGTCTCTTCCGCAGAATTGTAGTCTATCCCCATAACCTCTCCTGCAGCCAGTTAATTGCTGCAGCTCCACCTGAGGGGCGTTTTTTTTAAAGCAAGGTGCACTTAAAAGATCTAATCATAATCCTAGCTCTTGAAAACTTTCTAAGGCTCCAAGGAATGCCAAATATAATTTTTCAGTGGAAACGGGAACAATGGACAATTAGTCAAGTTGGCCCAAGCAAAGTGCCCTTGTCCATTCATACTGATTTGTTTAGGAAACTCTCAATTGGTCTCTTTAAACATTAGTTTTCAGGTCTATTAGGCATCATTGATAACATGCAAAGAATAAAAAAGGAGGAGAGAATAGTCACTGCTTGCCAAGAACTAGGAGGGGACTCCATTTTTTGCTGTATAAAGGAAGCAAATACAGTCAGATACCATTCCACGTGTTGCCTTGACAACAAAATTAAAGGTGAATAATTTCTTCTTGGAAAAGTCGGGTTTGCATGATTCTGCATTTAACCATTATAACTTCTAAGGTGAAATATTCTATAGTGGCTTCTGCTATTTTGTAAGTCCAAATGAGTGTGGCAAAAAACAAGCCAACATAATCTGTATTGTCTACTCTTCTCTACTAGGCAGAGTTTGCTAAATTTATATCCCTCTTTTTTTGCTCTAAAGCTCAAGGTGACATACATAACTCTTCCTCCTTCCATTTTTTCCTCTCCAATCACCCTGTGAGGTGAGTTGGGCTGGTTCAAAGTCATCCAGTCAGCTTCTGTTTCTGAGCAGGGACTAGAATCTTGGACTCCCCAATGTGAATCCGACACCTTAACCATTATAATATGCTGGCTCTCAACTGATTATGAAGAGTAAGACTATCAATGGCTACTTATGATGGTTGCTTGTTGCCTCCAGTATCATAAACTCATTGCCTATAAATGCCAGTTGCTAGGAAACAAAAACAGGCGATTGCTGTGTATTTGTTCCTGAATATGGACTCCCCACGGGCATCTGGTTAATTGCTCAGGGAAGTGAATCCTGTCCTAGTTAGATTCCTTCTCTGATCCAACGTGGGTTTTCTTACCTTAATAGACAGCTCTTTAGACTTAATACATTCTAGACGTCATCTCAGAACAAAGTCCAAGACAAGCTTCCATACTTGATGTCTATTATGACACTTTCTCTGTTAGATCAGTTAAAGGCCTGCACCTGGTATATGTTTTAATGGGCAAATGCGATTGCAAGAATTCAGTTTAGTCTGACAGAACAATCCTAGGAATTCAAGAGTTGAATCAGTATCTACTGTTTGCTCAAATAAATCTCAAAACAATTTCCAGCTTACAGAATACGATTATGATTCCTAGTAATCTCTGAACCTCCTCAGAAGATTGGTAAAGTTCAAGGAGACTTCTCTGATAACCGACTTACAAGACTTCTCTTGTAACCAGGGAGCTACTGAGAGATGATGGTTACAAAAGTCAGCTGATCTGAACAAGGAGGATTAGCAATTGCAATGAACTAAGTAGGAGATCATTGGACATAACCCAGAATCTCAACCGACAATGGCTGAATAGGGCATAGAATACGAAAAGGGGAAAAAACAGTCAGAGACCACCAACAGGCATTTGAAGCAGAACTTTTATTCCCTTCCCTTGTCAAAGAAAAGGTACTGGCAGTTGTGCACAACCACAATTTAAATCTTGGAAGGACTAAACAAGGATTTGGCTATAAACTGGCAAAGCAAGGAGCAGTTCCTGCCACTGGTTATTGATTTACCCACAAAGCTTCCATCTCAAGCCATTAAAGGGAAAGGACAAAGAGACGAAAGAGACAGGCCCGTCTGCACTCCAGGAGAAGCAGCGTTTTCTCCAGCAGTGGATGGCAACAATATGCCCCAGCAGGATCCATGTGCCATATTTTGTTGATGGGGAAGAAGGCCTTTCTGGCAACTCTGGGGGAGGGCACAAGTTCAGTTCATGGGCATGAAGCTGGCATGCTGGTGAGAAAATCAATTGAGCCTCCCGCCAAGGAAAGAAAGACACGGGAGGAAAAAAAATGGTTGGAAATAATTACTGCTGCATGTAAACAGATCCACAGGAATCTCTCCCTTCCGAGGGCAACCCACCCACACTCATCCCTCTCACCCCATAAGCCAACCTCTTTGGCATCACCCCTGCCAATTAGTAAGAGGCAGAAGCATTACAAAGGGAGTTCAGGAGGGGCAGTGTTACGCTCAGGCAGAGGGAAGAGCTTTAAGGTACGGAGATATGGAAGGGGCTGCCGGGGATGTGCTCATCTCCCCATTTCACCACCAGGATGTAGTCGCCTCTGTCCTTCAACAGGTAGGTGACGTTGTACAACCGGTTGCCCAAGTGCTTCACCACGATCTCCTCACATGGGGTCTTCGGGCCATGTACACCCACCAGCAACATGTTGTTCCCTGGAGAGAAAGGAGGAGAGAACAAGTAGTCTTTACAAAGGTCATTGGCAACGGTTGGGCTGAGTGGATCACCCACTTAATTAGAGTGTTTAAAACAATTGGCTTGGTGCATCTCCCTGGCACTCCCTGGATTCACACGCTATGAATAAACTACGTCCCACATAAACATGGTTCACAAATCACAGTAACTAGGTTCACACAAACCATTAAGCCCAGAGGTGGGTTCCTCCCGGTTCGGCTGAACCGGTAGCAACCCGCTGGTGACGTCATGGAGCCGGTT
Organism: Thermophis baileyi; assembly: GCA_003457575.1. NCBI lineage: Eukaryota > Metazoa > Chordata > Lepidosauria > Squamata > Dipsadidae > Thermophis > Thermophis baileyi. Next base: position 1,732,401 of record QLTV01002677.1, read on the forward strand.
TGGTTGGTGCTGGTCTGTGGACGCCGCCATTTTTTGGGGGGGAAATTTTTTTTGATTTTTTTCTTCTTCTGCGCATGCGCAGAAGCCAAGTTGCTGGCACTGCGCATGCGCCGTCATCTTGTTTTTGGTTTTTTTGGGGGGGGGGAATTTTTGGCACTGCGCATGCGCGCGCCCATGAGGCGCGGCCACGTGGCGTGGGAGGAAGCGAACCAGCAGCGAGGTAAGTTAGAACCCACCCGATTAAGCCAAAATCAACCCAATCACATAATAGCCTAGTACAATAATCTTCCTTCCTTCCTTCCTTCCTTCCTCCCTCCCTTCCCTTCTCCAATATACGTAGGAGTTATTTTCCCCCCACTGCCCTTTATCTTACTTCTTTCTGTTCCATCAATTGTGCAACCCACACTTGAATTGACCTCACTTTTAAGCATATTAAAATGTAACTGGATGCCTCTGTTCACAGATGAATGCATGGATGTAGCAGTCCTGCTAGCTGTTGGATGACCCATCAACTTGGTTGCACATTGGGGTGTCATACTGCTTCCCCAATCTTTGAATAAAATTTCCTAAGTGGCTTTTTCAATTACAAAGGGAAATGAATAATCAGCCTGAGCACTGAGGGATTAACTCCAACATCTAAGGAGTTCACCAGTTAACCTTTGCCACAAGAATTTGAGCATGTCCCTACTTTGTTTCCCCCCCTATCAAAATGCTTGGCTTAAATATAGCTTTAGTTTTGACTAGTGTTTCTACTGAAGGACCCTCGTTGGAGACTGTGCTTCATCTTTTGCTGTTAAGAACCAGCATGTTAATTTGGGGCATTCAAAAATAAAGCATTGAGGACTGATGCAAGTTTCTCCAATCTTTTCCTTTCAAGAACATGAATCCCAATGCCCATTTTGAGTGTGGCAAATGTTTGTATTTGGGTTGGGTGTGATAGCTAGAATTATTCTTGCTATATAATCTTACTAAGGTGGAATACATCAAGAACGTGATCTAGATTTTCATCCATTGTTACTCTGAAGGTCTGAGGGAGGATGTTGCCAGCTATGTATTTAGATCAGCGGTTCTCAACCTGTGGGTCGCGACCCCTTTGGGGGTCGAACGACCATTTCACAGGGGTCGCCACGTGCGTTAGCCCACCATCTTAGTGCCACCGTCACTTGCAGGGGTGAAATGCTCCCGCTTCGGCCGTGCCTGCGGGTCGCCGGATAGGCGGTAGCGACAGAAGCGGGGGACTTCCCCCACCCGCCCCGGAGCATTTCGCCCCTGGTGCCACGCCCCCTTTGTCAACTCATCCCGCGCGGGGAGGGGGTTGCGGCGGGGGGGGGCTTCTGCGGCGGGGGGGGCGCGGCATTAGAAAGGTTGAGAACCACTGATTTAGATATTTCAGATTAATAGGCAGCCTTGAACAGATCAATCCAACTAGTCACCAGGTCCCTAGTCACTGCTCAACTGAGCCCTCAAAAGCTAACCATACGAAAAATTGGGGTGTGGCTTTCTAAGAAGCCATAAAATATTAGTATATCTGATGACTGGAGATACGGGATTTTCTATGCAGCCTCCTCACCCTACAAAGTCATTTACACCCACCTGCTTTGCTGCAATCGACTGTGAAAGAGTTCTTTTGGCCTAGAAAACCCTTGTTGAGGCCCAACCCTTTGGCAACCACTTTGCTGGCATCTGAAGCAAATTTGGGTGCTGCTCCATCAGGTTTGGCTACTCCATCCATGAAGACCGAGGAAGTCTCATGGAGGCTGTGGCTGGGAACAAGGCGGGCCCCTGCCAAGAAGAAGAGAGGAAGTTAACCTTGGGATTTACAGCATATCCAGTCATGTCAAGGCAATATGCCATTTGTTCTCCATCATCACTTAGATGAAAGTTCCAGGCTTTAGCAGAATGCAAGGAGGTGACACTAGTTGTATTTCTACAAAAAGTCCATTGGTTCCCCAGCCTATGTCCCTTCAAATGGTTGAGGGCTTTCTCTAGAGATGATGGGAATTCAACAGTGAAGAGGGAAAAAGTTGAAAAATACAGACATAAAATTAGTAATTAAGAAGAATCTCTAAATAGATCACAGGCAACTTTTTCCTCCCATTGTGTGCTTACCTGTGATTTTAGCTTTGAAAGGACTGCCAGCAATGTGATAAGGACCACCAAATTTGATGGAGATGAGGTAGCTGCCAGGTGCCATGGGTGTGTAGATGACTTTGTAGCCCTCTGAGCACTCTTGGCAGTCCATCTTCACCTTTGAGGGACCATCAATAGTGACAGACAGCGCCCCAGGCCCAGCATTTGTAGTGTTGACTATGAATTCAGCAGGCTTTCCTACAGACGAGAGGAAGGGAGAAAAAGAACACATGAAACCAGATAGTTAACTTTTACCAAAATCTCACAGTAGTCTTTGGCTTTAGTCCAGGTTCCTTTTTACCTGTCACACCACCTTCCAAGCCAGGGCCATAGGCGGATACCATCCCTGGGTCTCCAGCTTGGCCTATTTCCCCAACACGAATCTTGAAGGGACTGCCAGGTATGTGGCTTCCATTGAACTTGACATCAACTGAGTAGATGCCATTCTCACGGGGAATGAACCGCACTGCATACTTGTCTGTAGCAACACAAAGGTGGAGAAATGAGCATCTTTAAGAGACGGGAATCTTAAAATGAGTACCATACACAGGAAAAGGAAAGGACAGCTATCTAAATTTTTGCCTTCTGTATCTGATGTTACACTACTCCATGTGAAAATTGTACAATATACAGGTAGTCTTCGAGTTACAACCATAATTGAGCCCAAAATTTATGTTGCTACGTGATACGTTGTGAGTTTTGCCCCATTTTATGACTTTTCTTACCACAGTTAAGTGAATCATTGCATAGTAACATGGTTGCTAAGTGAATCTGGATTTCCCATTGACTGCTTGTTGCAAAAACTGATCACATGACCCCAGGACACTGCAACCATCATAAATATGAACCAGTTGTGAAGCATCTGAATTTTGATCATGCGACCATAGGGATGCTGCAATGGTCGTGTGAAAAACGGCCATAAGTCACTTTTTTCAATGCCATTGTAGCTTTGAACGGTCACTAAATGAACCGTTGTAAGTCAAGGACTACCTGTATTCAAGTATATTACATCAAACCTGAGCAGTACTTAAGACAGTATAAAGGATGATGTGCATATATACTGTATGAGTAAAAATCCTTAAAACGCTAATTTAAGAGCAAGACACAACAAACATGTTTGGAACAGGTTCAGGCTTGCACAAATATATTAACAAATTAGATGTGTGTTACTGATTACAAGTAAAAGGGGTTTACAGGCAATTCAGCTCTCCCCATTCTCTCTGTCTTTGCGGGTCCCCAACCTTTGCAAAAAGACGACTTGCTTAATGTGCAAATAGAACTGACAAATTTAAACTGATGTCTTCGTGACCACAGAATTGTAAGAACTATAGTTCTAACATTTCCGAAGGGCACCAGCTGATCCAATTTGTTCTCATTAACTGCTTCTTTGGAGCTGCCACTTATTGGGAGTGGAGGTTCATTCAGTGCAAACAGAGGTTGGATCAGAGGTGAAGGCTCTCCTTTCATGGCCTTGAAAGTGATCTTGCAGAGAAGGCACGGACTTCACACAAAAGCCACAGTTGTCTCATTTTAGCATTGCTCTGTGAGTCCCTTGGACTGCAAGGCGATCAAACCGGTCAGTCCTAGAGGAGATCCACCCTGACTGCTCTTTAGAAGGCCAGATCCTGAAGATGAAACTCAAATACTTTGGCCACCTAATGAGAAGGAAGGACTCACTGGAGAAGAGGCTAATGCTGGGAAAGATTGAGGGCAAAAGAAGAAGGGGATGACAGAGAATGAGGTGGCTGGATGGAGTCACTGAAGCAGTCAGTGTGAGCTTAAATGGACTCCCGGGGATGGTAGAGGACATGAAGGCCTGGAGGAACGTTGTCCATGGGGTTGCGATGGGTCAGACACGACTTCGCAACTAACAACAAAAGCATTGCTCTGCAATTGTAATTGTGTCTCCCTCCACATGCAGTCATAATATTCAACAATAGATTCTTAACCACGGTGCAGTTTGCAAGTTACATGGCAGGAAATTCTGTACAGGAGAAATAGCAAGTCCTACATCTCCCCACTCTAAAAGATGGATAGATTCAACTTCATTTGATATAAGAATCCATAAAACTGCAAGTGAGCTGGGATCTCTAGGGACTATAACTTCAAAGGAGTGTTAGTAGGTCATAATCCGTCCCTCCTTAGTTCCCGTGACAAAAACAAAAAAAAAGCCACGTACAGAGTTCACACAATCTTCTCAGTAAAAGTAATGACTCCGTGGAGTGGAGTTTGCCTCCTGGTGACTACAGATGTTGTTTTCTTGAAGGTTGAGTATGATGAACTTAAAGTTCAATAGCTACACAGCAAGGAATCGAAGAACAAAGCTTTGCTTTGGGAGGTTGTTTTGGGTTGCAAAAGCCACAGTTCAGCATTGGCTAAATCAGGGCTTGGACAGCTAACAATATGGCATGGTTTTTCATATTGTGGCCATCGGTTCCAGCAAGCACAGAAATCAATGATATACAGTTAGCAGTTACTGGCAAGTTAGTTAACTTTTAGCAATCACTTGTGTGTGTACACACACACACACCAAAATAATGGCTACAATCTTACAAAATCTCCATATCCTTTTGCAAGTTCTTACAAAATTTCAGCCATTTCCTTTTAAGTTTGGGGAATTAGCAGGTGTTAGCTATTTGTGTTGCGAGCACTCATTTTACACTGCCACGAGTGAGCTGACCTATGTTGACTTACAACTTGTAGGTGGTTGTGAGCAGATGTGCTTGCTGCTTAAAATAATTAAGCTTTAGTAAGCATATTTGGGGAATGCTGACCAGATGGGAATTGTGACAGATGGAGTTTGACAGTGTTGGCTACCCCATAATTAGAGTTGGGGCAGAAGCATTGTTTCTTATCCTGGACAGTTCAGGCTCCAGAATGGAGATCTGTCTGTTGAAGTCCTTAAGTAAGCAGGAAGTGGCCCGTAGCCAAGAATCTGCCTTTGCTTTGGCTCTGGGCCTGTTTCTGTTCTTGCCTCCTGAAGCAGCAAATGTGAACTGGAGAACTAACAGTGTGGGAGACGTTTTGTTGCTGTGCCCATCACGGGACCTTGGTAAAGTTGCTTGAAGATACAAGTATTGCCAGTAGTTTTGTCTGCCTCTCTGGAAGGATGGGTCAGCCCAACTCATCACTCTCTTGCTCCAGCTGAGCCATTACTGTTACAGACTGGAGGAAGGTAAACAAGTGCCTTTTCTCTGGATTTGATTTGTTGCCTTTGGACTCAGAGAATGTACTTTTAATGGTCTTGGAGGCCTTGGGCTGCAACAGTGGGCAGGAGCCCTCTTATCGGAACAAGTTTTGAAGAGGTACAGCTGTTTTCTAATATCTACAATGTGACAACTGATTAGAGCAATGTGTGTTTGACAGAATTAATAATAAAGACTGGTGACTCTAGTGTAACTTCGCTGAATGAAGGATTACATTACAGCAACTATATCATTCATTTACAAAGCTCTCCATCTGCTTCCAAGCTATATTCAATGCAGGCCGTTTCGTCAGAAAGTCTGGTATGGCGTGGGCCGAGCTACAACTGAGCACAATTACTCCGTGGTGCTGCTACACCACACAACACTACAATACGCAGTTGTTTTCACCAGGAAGCAGTTTACTTTTTTTCCAAGTACATGGAAAAAAGTACTTCCAATGTTGACCAAGAAAGCAATTTAGGTTTAAAAATGCTTCTACATTAATATTGTAGCACGTGTTCCAAAAGGCAACTGGATTTTCCTTGGTTTTTTTTTTTTTCTTCTTCTTTCCTTTGAAAATGTTTTGTTTCTCATCCAAGAAACTTCTTCAGTTCAGAAAAAGAAAGTCCAGTTGCCTTTTGGGAAAAGCACCTTTGGGACAACCATAACTTGGATGATTGAGAATCTCCGCAGACCATTGTTAAATCGGTCTCCCAGGAACCTCATTGTCTATTTCAGAGGTCTTCAAACTTGGCAACTTTAAGACTTGTGGACTTCAACTCCCAGAATTCTCCAGCTGGAGTCTAGGAATGCCAGTTTGTGCCAGAATTCTCCAGCTGGAGAATTCTGGCACAAACTGGCATTCCTAGACTCCACTTTTTGGAGCTGGAGAAAGAGACTTTGGTAGCCTTATCCTTTGCTCTAGAACTGGAGGTGAGATAGATGGGTCAACCAGCCCTTCGTTGCAGCAAGCCTAACAGGTCACTTTGCACACGCACACACACAAATGGACACCAGAGCACCTACCTTCATCAATTTCGGTGACATGGCACTCCTCCAAAGCCCCTGAGGGGCTGTGCACCTTGGCATCAATCACACCCTTGGCCCCGTTCAAGCTGACAGCGAATGAGGCTGGCTGGTTCACTTTTAACCCTGACTCCTGGAAGCACAGAGCACATGAGACAGCAGAAAGGGCCAAGAAGGCCGCAAGCATCCAGCTCCAGAGCCCTGCATCCTCCCCCCCGCACCCCCCCCCCCCCCCCCGCTCCCCTGACAAACACAAGTCAGGCTTCCACTTACCTGAGCCAGGTGGCTTAGAGAGGGAGAGCTCCCCTGGAAGCTGGGCACAGCACAAGCGGCAGGCGGGCAAGCAAAGGGGTACAGTTTAGACAAGAGAAAGGCTGGGTAGCCTTTTCAGCATGGCAGCAGATCAGCAGATGCAGCGTGCCCAGGGGAGCTCTCCATCTTTAAACCTTGGCACGGAGTGCAGGACTGTTAGCAGCCTTTAAACGAGACACGAGAAAAACCCCAGCGCAGATCCCTGTGTGGCCAGGAAGTTGGCACCGTGACTATTCTGAGTGAGGCTGACTTGAGGATCTCCTTCCCCCTGCAACTGACCAGGCATTCAGGCAAACCACCCCTCTGCTCCACGTCTGCAGGACAGATCTCTGGACACTTTCTCCTCAGCCTGGATCTACTCTCTCTTCTTTCTTTGTGGTGAAGGAAAGCCAACTCAGGAGAGCAACAGTGCCAACTCTACCCAACCAGCAGGGGGAGCAAGTGGGCGGTTTCTCCCAGTGCCTCACCTGAAGACTAGAAACAGTGAGTCGGTGGGCATCATCAGAGGTGGAGGTGGCGGGTACTATAAAGGGACTGTCTGGGATGTGCTCATCATTGAACTTCACCGAAACCTCATAATCACCTGCCAGGAAAGGGGAACACAGGAAGGAAAAAAAAACAACAACTATCAGGCACTAATTCAGATTCAAAAGGGTACAAGCTCCTGAAGATGAATTAAACATGATGTTTAGTTTAGCCAGTAGGAAGAAAAGGAAAGCTTGTACCCCAATGGCTGCTGCATGAAGAACTGTTTTGGAAAATGATTCAATTTAACACTCTAAAGATATTGCATTTTAACTCTAACTCGTCATCCTTTTTAAATCAAAGCAGTTTTTTTTAAAAAAACTTATAATAAAACAGAACAAAGTAAACGCTTCAGAGGGAAGAGGTTTTGGGAAGCTTGGAATTGAAATTTCCTCCCAGATTTGCTCCATGGGTCCATATGGAGAAGCTGTCACACATGTATTATTTTGGCAGCCCTGGGTGCACAACTTGCAGCAGCGTTTGGCATTTAATGGTTTGGTTGAGATGATGCATTTTGACCACTGCCAAAAAAATTTCAACAAAAGGGCTCTAACAAGTTAGATTTCTCTATTTAAAAGGCATTTTTGAAGCTCTAGCAAACGGCAGATCACACCCGTAGTATGTTCTTCAATGCTACCTTGACAAGATTTACGGTGGGATTAGAACAATGCTGCTTCCAGATACAATATTTTGATTTAAGGCAAGCTCTTCGGGGGGAGGGGGGGTGTCACCATCTCTGGGTTTCTTCCCCGTAGCAAATTAGCCAGCTTGTGTTCCAGATGGTTGCTGCGCTGAACAGCTGCCAGCCTCCCTACCAAACAGAAAGTTCTTTTCAACTTTGGATGAAATGTTGCCCAGTTGGAGCGCAGAATCTGGCTGCTCTGCAGTTCATGGAGGGGTTTGCCAGAGCCTATTCCAAGAGAAGGTGCTAGAAAGGAGCTCCCACGTCCTCCCTTCTCCAGCCCCGACTTGGGAATATGTTGCATCACAAGATATAGTCAACCTAGACACCACTTTCTCCCGTGAACTCTAAAACAAGAGTTCCCCAACCTTTCTGGGTTGGTGGCCCGGTGGGGGGGGGAGGGAGTGTAAAGAGGGGATGGTTTTGTGGGAGGGGCAGGTGCACGCACGCACAAGCACCTGTTGCTTGCGCGAATGGGGCCACGAGTGCCCTCAACGCTCATGCGAGTGGGGCTGTGTGTGCGCGCACGCATTCCCTGTGCACCAGCCGGCCAACCACACAGCCTGGTTCTGAATAGGCCGCAGCCCAGTAGTGGGCCATGGTCCACAGGTTGGGGACCCCTGCTCTAGAACACCCCCGTTTTGATGTCCTACAAAAGTGAGAGATCATGCTATGGCAGGGGTGACAATCTGTGGCCTCAGGGTTGGATGGGGCTCCTCTTTTCAGGACCTTCTGGACGTTATTTTGGAACAGAGGTTTCTGCAATTTGAAGTAGAGGCACTTGAAAAAGTATTGAGTAAATGCTAAAATAAAAATTAAAAAAAAAAGGCTTAAGACCCTCAGAGCCTCTCTGGCAAGTGTGCTATGGACACTACTACCTTAAAAAAATATTAAGGGCAGCCCATCCCTGTACTGCAGTGAGAATTAATACTGATTTCCTTTGGGAGACCCCTGCTCCAATAAACCTCTCTCTTTATTCAGCTTTATTTTTCTACCACCTGAAAAAGCCATTCCATTCCAACTGCATCCCATTCTAAAGTCGTCACTCTCCCTACTTTCAGGTCTGTGGCCATCTTGCTCAATTCTTATCCTTTCCACTCCTTGACTTGGCATATGGTCCCTCCCCTAGCTGGCTCTCATATAAATATTCTGTCACAATTCTTTGGATTACCTTCTGGAAGGAGGCTTCGTGGTATCTGAAGCAGAACAGCTAGATTCTGTAATAGCTTTGTACCATATAGTATCAACCTTGTTAATTCTCAAGAGTCTTCCCCCCCCACCCCGCTATGTATTCAAAATTATATATGTGTGTGGGAGTGTGTGTTCTTTTGAGAGTGGGCCTCAGAATTTCATTTTTAATGTGTGTCAGTGTGTTCACAGAAAAAAGTGACAATAAAGGTTATCTTATTCAGAATAATACTGATTACTGTAAAGCAGACAAGTCTATGTATCTTCAAATGTTGGAATCTAAGCAATAGCAATAGCACTTAGACTTATATACCGCTTTACAGTGCTTTTACAGCCCTTTCTAAGCGGTTTACAGAGTCAGCATATTGCCCCCAACAATCTGGGTCCTCATTTTACCCACCTCGGAAAGGTGGAAGGCTGAGTCAACCTTGAGCTGGTGAGATTTGAACCGCTGAACTGCAGCTAGCAGTCAGCTGAAGTAGCCTGCAGTACTGCACTCTAACCACTGCGCCACCTCGGCTCTAAGCACTGGACTCCAAATGAATTTTGTATAAAGAGCACAATCAGTGTTCACAATGGACCACAGTCCAGCAATACTCGAAGGCCATGATTTTCCTATCCTGCTTCTACAGATTCACAATCCTTTTTCCCCCCCATCTGCTTGGCCAGGATTTAAGAGAAGAGGTCAACACTTTACAATAAACTTGCCAAAAACCATAATTATAATCTCCAGAAGATCCTTAACTATTTACCTCCTCTCATAAATGCACAAATCAGACCTCTGCCCCACTGAAGTTGAAGCCGACTTTCTCTTTAATCTATAGTTTAACCAATTCCGTTGTATACATGATGTACAATGACAATAAAGGCTTCGACTTTAGTTAGATGTTTAGCTCTATTGCAATCGTTTCTAGTTCAGAAGATGACTGTTCACTTCCCCCCACAATAGCTTACCAGGCTCTTGCACAATATATGAAACTCCACATGAACCATCTTTCCGGTCCTCAAAAGCAATCTCTGCTTTACTGGGTCCCTCCACAGCAATGGAGAGACCACCGGCTCCTGCCTCCCTTGTCCAGATGCTAAAGTCAGCTGGGGAACAAGGCAAACAGTTCTTACTTAAAAAACCATTATGGACATGTAAATCCATGAAGTAGATACATTTAAAAAACATCAAGTAGTCTTTACAAAATAATTCAAAAAGTGTAAAAAAAAAAAAAAGCAGAGTTGTCTGGAACCTCTTCATCAGATCTGAAGTTCCTATATGGCAATCCCACCATCTGGCCAGGCCATTTCCCCTTCCACGCTTCCTATAATGGGAGGTGAGAATAACCCTCGAGGAACAGGAGGAAGAGCCGAAGCCAAGACAAAGGTCACATAAAAGAAATCCCAATCCAAAACAAAAATGTAGTTTGAGAAAACATCTCTGACTCCACCCTTCCTAGTTCTCGTTAGAATAAAAGCAGGCAGGGGGGAGGCACTTTTAGACTGGCAAGATTCCGTTGCTGTAACCCTATAATAAAAATAATAGTGTTTATAACTTTGGCTTCCTTCTGGCTTCCTTCTCTGGTCTATCTCGAAGGGCTGACACTTCCTCACTGGAGTGGAAAATTAGTTCTGGTGACTGTTGCATATCCCACGTAGCTTTGCATCTATTTGAAGCCTAACTATTTATCTGTGAGTTCAGGGATAAAATCAGAGGAACCATGCTAGATCTAAAACAGCCGCCCAGAGTCCCTTGGGAGTTGGGCGGCATACAAATTTAATAAATAATAATAAAAATAATAATAAGTTCTGGAAAATTGCTTTTCATCTGTTTCAATACCAGCATGATTGAAGCGCCATTCATGGACATTGAATTGTATACAATATATATATATATAGGCTTTAAATATTAGTACCATCAGGACAAGCAAAAGGAGCACAGTGCTCAACTGGTTGGAATGATGGGCAGGAGCTTAGCAAGCCTGCGTTTGAGACCCAAGAGCTGCCTGGGGTGGGGTTGAAATCTCGTCCTTCTCTCCAGCTCCTGCCAGGGACATGAAAGAAGCCCCCAACTGGGTGTCCCCAGGGCAACGGTGATATCACCAGCTAATCCTTTCAACCCGGAAGCGCCTCGGTGCTTCTGATTCGAGTGCAAAATCAGGACAAGCAGAAGACAGCAATTTATGCTGATCTAGAGACCACGCAGAGATCCTCCACTCAATCCTTAACCCACCATCCATCACCACCTGCCATTTTACACTTGATGCATTAAACACAATGTAAGGGTGAGCATTACATTAACCTGCTTTCCCCACTCCCAAGGTACTCACTCACAATTTAAAGCTCTTCCCCCCAACTGATAACCATACCTGGCACACCAGCTTCAGCTCTCTCCAAGCCTGGGCCACCTGCCCGGACTTTGTGTGCACCACCTTCACCAAGAGGGCCCACTGTGAACTGGAAGGGACTTCCGGGCACATGCTGTCCTTTATACTTGACACTGACTGAGTGGATGCCTGTCTCAGTGGGCACAAAGCGGATGCAGTAGGTGTTGTTTTCTGCCTCCAAGATCTCTGCGTCATGGGATTTGCCTGACGGGCTGGTCACCTGGGCAGTCATGTCCCTGATGTTGATTTCTGGGGACCACGGCACAAGAATTACATGGATACATTTTTGCTACATGAAATACTGCTTTTTAGCTGGTAAGGGTACTTCTCACCATAGAACATGGAACATATGCTGGATATACATTAAGCCACAGTTTATTAAATCAACCACATTAAATCAATCCATTGGCTAGATAATGCTTAGCATAAACCAGGGTTTGGAAACCGGAATGGTTGAATCCATTCAACATGCTCAGACCCTTGCTGCTAAGACCTAGACACCTGCCTGAAACTGTCCAGGAGTGAACACTTAGTTCCATACCTAATTTAGCATTTGCTCAAGCAAGCAGGGGTACGTGGAACTCTTACAATGCTTCCTTTGTCCTCAGGGAAGGTGTGGTGCTTTTGCAATAGCTCTCCATTATCGCTGGATTAGTCTCACGCACAAACAGCCATTCAACCCCCTACTTAGCTCACTTCTCCCCCTGGACTTCACTTACCTGGGATTTTCAGACTCAGGTCACACTGGCTGCCAATATTGGAGACGGATGGGGCTTTGCGGCAGCGTGTAATCATCTGTTTCATTCTTCCCTCTCCTGTCACCTTCACGGAGAATGGGCTCCCTGCATCAGAAAACCAGACTTTTTTGGTCAAAAGGGAAGCAAAACCTACCTGCTAATGGTAGTTTTTAAACAGCCCCAAACTCTTCACAGTCCAGTCAGATCTCATCTATCCTTTCAGGGGAGAAATTGTTAATAAGATTTGTGCAGAAGCAGGATGGTATCAAGGCTACATGGCACCAGAAGCAATAGCTGTCCTACAACAACTTTGGAGATGTTGATGAATGTCTGGCTCTCCAGGGTAGCAACAGCTTTTCTTTCAGCACTCAACCTTGCTAAGTTGAATGATCATGCGCAAATTGTTATATTCATTAGGTTATCAGTCCTGGAAGTGGAGAATTAAATATTTCAACAAACTCCACAAAAAAAATTTGCAGCGGAAAAGAATGTCCTTAAGGAAGCTAGCTATGCTACTTTTCACAATGTGGCATCTCAACTATGTGCCTAGCTGCACCTAAAGCAGCTTTCTCCAGTCTGGTGCCCTCCAAAGGGAAGGGAAGACAGGAGAGATGAGAGTTAATCTGGCCTAAATCTAAAAGGCAGCAGACTGGGAAAGAGGACTAGAATTATACAAATTATGGAGTCCTTGGTGCTCTCTGAGTTTGGTGGTTTTCTTGCAGACGTTTCATTACCAAGCCAGGTGTAACCCTAGTTTGATAATGAAATCTCTGCAAGAAAACCATCAAGCTCAGAGAACACCAAGGACTCCACAGTTCAACACTAAGCCACAATAATCTCTTCTATCGGTGTCATAAAAACTGACAAAGCCTGAGACACTCAGTCCCACTTACTCGTGCAACTTTTGGATGCAGATATTCAAAACCAGATGTGTTTTGTAGGTACGTAAGGATGTCCTTCCCCCATCATTTTGGATTCATATTTCTCTACTTAATCCAAAAGCAAACACTAGAAAATAATGTCCACTTTAACTTTCAGCTAAGCCTTTACAGCAAGGCCTATCAAACTGGCGGCCCGCGGACTGGATGCATCACGCGCAGGCCACACCCATCCCGGCTCCGCAAAGGCGAAAAACGTTGCGATACATCACGATACATCATGTGACGCGATCGAGTTTGAAACCCGTGCTTTACAGTATAGCAGGAATCCTGGAATGGATTCGCACTGTTTAAATGAGCTAGACTACAACCCCATAAGAGCCGCGATGGCGCAGTGGTTAGAGTGCAGTACTGCAGGCTACTTCTGCTGATCACCGGCTGCCAGCAGTTTGGCAGATCGAATCTCACCGGCTCAAGGTTGACTCAGCCTTCCATCCTTCCGAGGTGGGTAAAATGAGGACCCAGATTGTTGCGGGCAATATGCTGACTCTGTAAACTGCTTAGAGAGAGGGCTGTAAAGCACTATAAAGCGGTATATAAATCTAAGTGCTATTGCTATTGCTATAATTCAGCTAGTTTCGAAAATACTGATTTAAGGAAAGTGCCTGGCAGACAAGAGGAAGCATGATATTGGCAGGTATGAGGCTCTTCGGCAGCTTCATAAACCAGGGGTCCCCAACTCCTGGGCCCTGGGCCGGTACTGGGTAGCGTGTGAGTATGTGTGCATAGCTCCATTTGGCCGAGCACGCTTGCCCACAGCTTGCACAGAACCATCTTCTCTCCCCCCCCCCCACTCTCGCCGCTGGTCTGCAAAGCTGGAAAAGTTGGGGACACTGGCATAAACTGATTATTTTCCAAATAATATTTTTGCACTCCCCTGACAATGGGAAACCTCACTATTGACTTCCACATAATAGTTTTATCTATCTGGGAACCAAGTCTTATAACAGCTTGTTCACCAATCCAGCTTTTAAAGACATGTCTGCCTGACCCTTATTGGAACCATCTTTTGGGGCACCCTGAACACTTTTTGGATCCACCTTTGGTCCCATGTGACACCACAAGGACGAATGCACTCACCTGGCACATGCTGATCTGCAAACTTAATGTTGATGATGTAGTTGCCAGGCTCAGTAGGACAATAGGTGACTTTGCAAGTACCGTCTTCCAGGTCTTCTGTATTGATATCAACTTTACTGGGGCCTTCAATGGACAAACTCAGACCACCATAGCCTAAAGAAAGATCCATTTGTTATCAGAAGCTTTTGGATACATTTGAGCACCTCATCATCGTGGTATATATATATATGCACGTTTAAGAATAATACAGCAAGTTGTATGTACAATTTATGCTAATGCTACATAATTTCCCTTCAATTACCGTATTTTTCAGAGCATAAGACGCACCGGAGTATAAGACGCACCTTAGTTTTTGGGGAGGAAAATAGGGGAAAAAAATTCTGCCTACCAGGTATTCATCTGGCTAGCGTCCTTAGTCTGGTCAGCTTCAGCACATTAGTTTGCTGGTTTTGAGCAGGATAAAAAACCGCTTCTAAAGCACAGCTGATAGAGAGAAGCAATGAAAAAAAGCAGGCAAAGCACGGATCGCTTCACTCTCTTAGCACCTCGTTAGGGCTGAAAAAAAGCTTCTAAAGTACAGCTGATTTTCGGAGGGAGTAGCAATGAAAAAAGCAGGCAAAGCACGGAAGATCGCAAAAGCTTCGAAAAAGCTACATTCGGAGTGTAAGACGCACCCAAATTTTCAGCCTCTTTTAAGGGGAAAAAAAGTGCGTCTTATACTCTGAAAAATACGGTACTCATAAAAGAGAAATGTGCAGGCCACTTTATCCTTGTCTGCATGAAACCTTTCCTTTCCTGGAGACACTTCACTGAGTTAATATTCTTTTCTACCTTTCAGACATCAGCACTTAATTCTAGCAACAGAACACTAAGCTAGGGTTGTTCTTAGTTCAGTCTAACCCTTCTTTTTATTTGGAATGCCATACAGGTAGTCCCCGACTTACAACAGTTCATTTAGTGACTGTTCAAAATTACAACGGCACTGAAAAAAGTGACTTATGGTTTTTCACACTTACAACTGTTGCAGCATCCCCATGAGCACATGATCAAAATTCAGATGCTTGGTAACTGGCTCATATTTACGACGGTTGCAGTGTCCCAAGGTCATGTGATCCCCTTTTGCGACTGTCTGACAAGCGAAGTCAATGGGGAAGCCAGATTCAGTTAACAACTGTGTTACTAACTTAACAACTATAGTGATTTACTTAACAACTGTGACAAGAAAAGTCATAAAATGGGGCAAAATTCACTTAACAAATGTCTCGCTTAGCAACAGAAATTTTGGGCTCAATTGTGGTCATAAGTCGAGGATTACCTGTATAAGACCTTCTTAACCATTCCAAGCTAGCCACTATCCTCATAGAGCTAAAGATGGGAAAGTGGCACAGTAGCTTTCCAGAACCTTCCGTCTTATCTTAGAAGCCCTGAAAATGAAATCTGCCCCATGTACCTCAGGAACGTCATCATATTCACTTTTCCTCTTGGGGTAGGCTGCTTTTTAGACTAGCCTACCCCAATCTGGTAACCCTTCAGATGTGCTGGATTACCACCTGCCATCATTTCCAGCCAGCATAGTGACAAGAGTTGTGAACATCAAATTCAAAAAAAAATCTAACAATGTAACTTAAGACATTTCAAAGGCTGTATTAAAACTTCATTTGTGTACCTGCATCCCTGGTGTCAATGATGAACTCTGAAGGTTCAAAGGTCCGGCCCTCACTGAGTCCTGGGCCAGAGACCCTGACGCGGCGGGCATCTCCAATTTCTGACTGGCTGATCATCACGGTGATAGGGCTGTTGGGGATGTGCAGCCCATTTTTTTTGATGTTCACAATGTGCTCTCCAATCTCTTTGGGGACAAATGAAATTCCTACAGAGACATTTGCAAGAGATGGAAAAAGGAGATAATTCGTTAAGCCTCTCTAACTATCTTGTTCTACCCATGAATTCTGCCAATTGGCTCAGCGGTAGGCTAAAAAGGGGCACTCACCAACATGTCCATTGCGTAGGCGTTTGAGCAGACAAGGCTCCTCACGACCAGAAGGTGGGATCACTGTGGCTGTCAGCTGGCTCAAGTCTGTCTCAGTGATGTTCAAGGGAATATCAGCTGATGAGCCCACTTTGAGGTGGGACATGCGCATTGTATCATCACCTGTTGAAGCAGAGGCAGACAAGAGGCCTTCAGCATAAGCCAGCTGGCTGCCTAGCCCACCTCACATCAGAGCAGTCTCACATCTCACCAGTAATCTTGGCAGTGAAAGGACTTCCTGGGATGTGCTTGTCATTGTATTTCACCAGGATGTTGTAGTCTCCGGGTAGAACTGGGAGATAGGACACTGTACAGGTGCCATCCTGGTTATCAGTGCATCCAATTTCTGCCTTAGAGGGGCCTTCAATGGCCAAGGAGAGGCCACCTGCAAACATCAGAAGGTCAAACACTGAAGTTAGCCCTGAAAAGCTCAATATCTAAGTTGTATGAAGGAATCCCAACAACCAATTTGTACAGTTTATGGATGTATTTGTTACATTTAAGTCCTCCAAAGGAAAAGACACGAACAGAAGTAGGAAGAGTTCTGGTGGGAGGAGCATATGTCACAGCTTACCTTCTCCAGCATCTTTTGTGTTGACCGTAAAGACAGCTGGCTTGTTGACCACACCATGGGTAAGTCCAGGACCATAAGCTGTCACATGACCACTGTTAACATAATCCACATAGAACTGAAGGGGGCTACCTATTGAATCAGAAAGTGGTCGTGATGTCATTTAGATATTACTCAGAACCCACAAACCAGTCCCTCCAGGATAACTGGGAAACTCCACAGTCTGCAATGTTACCTGGGATATGCATATTGTCGTAACGGATGTCCATCTCATGCAAGCCAGCCTCGGTGGGGGCATAACGCACTGTCACTGTGCCATCCTTATTGTCAGTAATATCTGGCTTGGCCACCTTACCGGAGGGCATGCGTACCTCTCCTTTGGAAGGGGGATGGGAAGAGAAACAAAAACAGTTCAGTGACTTCGGTTAGTCTGAGTAGGAAGCCGTAGGGGCAGCACTGTATACTATTCTGTTAGTATGGAATCAGTAGGATATTTGAACAAAACCTGACTTCTGTTGTCCAATGCAGCAACTCACAGGATACGAGCTAGGGCATTTATCTGCACTAGGCTAGAATCCCCTAAGAATTTTGCAAGGACATTTTTGGACAGTGATGGTTTCAGAGGCCTAAAGCTAAACACTGAAATCCCCCTTCCGTAGCCTGGGGATTTACAGATACTCTGGACTGCAATTTCTGTCATATCAATTGGGAATGATGTCGATTGCTTTCCAATATCTCTAGAAGAGACAGGAAAAGCTGTGCTATCTGTGCTTGAAGTGATATCCTTAGCATCTCCCATGCAGCTTCCAATAGATGGTTAGTTACTCAGCTTATTTGGTAGATACCAATGAAGTGAAAATTCTGGCTAAACATAAGCACTTAGTTTTGGTGTCAAATCCAGATAAGAGATGACACTTAACAATAGTTGCAAAAATGCAGATCACTTTCTGAAAAGTACTAGAAGAAAAGTCACATGTATTGTATTCAGGTAATTCACATTTTGCCTCAAGAACACCTGCAATTCCCATAAAATAAAAGCTAACAATTATTTTCTGCATCTGCATATGAGGAATGGGGAAAAAGAAAGTCAAACTTAAAACCCCCAACCTGCCCATCTCCATAAATCTTCAACTTTCTCACAAATTTCAGCAGACCTTGCTCATTAACATCTTAGTTGTAAAATATAGCTATTTAAAACAAAAATAGGGATCAGGAAGCTGAATTCTGCCTCATGTTACGTGTTGCATTCCCCAGGCTGTTAATGCACACAACTGCCTTTAAGCCACGTTTCCACATTACCTGTTATCTCTCCTTTTTTGATAGTGAAAGGAATAACCAAGTCGAAAGGCCGCAGTCCAGCATCCAGCCCGTTGACAGGACGATCTGTGGCCTGGAAAATAGAGGTGACCCACCATCCCAACAAGAGCAGTGAGAAACATGGAAGGCAGGTTGAAAGAGAAAGGGCACTTAAAGATGACAAGAAGGGATGAGAAGAATCCATAAAAAAGCAATGGAACACAGCTGACAAAGACAGACTCTGAAAAGCCCCTAGTTTCTCCTAAAATATCCTCAATGCTAGAATATGAGCAGGCAGACTGGCTAGCAAACCAGGTGCACTACTGAATACAAGTGAGCTGGACAATTTCTCTTTGCTTTAAAGTTCAGGGTTGCAAAGTCTAGATTTTGCAAGAATAGGACCCTCCTTGCTTTTGGATGCAGGCTTCGAACCCAGGACATGACTAGGTTTTGCTATGAAGCTGAACGTTCTCTCTCCATTGCTTTCTATGCCCATAGCTAATGAAACAATTAATTGGAAACTGCAATATTCAAGGACTTCCCAAGCTGGCAAGAACTAGAACTCTAAAGTCAGAACTGGGTTTAGGGTTTGGCCCCAAAATCAGAATTTCGGGCAGCTGTATCACTTCTTTCCCCTTTTGTTTTAAAAAGCACTGGAGCAAAGAGATATTAGTTCAGCTGTCTTGTCCATAAGTTGTTTCACGAAGCACTTGGCAATAGCATCCCTCAGAAGCATCACTATTCCTGCCCAGGTTTCTTTCTGTATTCCCAAGTTCTACTTCTCCTGCTCTTAAAGGAATTACAGATCTCATATTTTCCAAAAGAGTAAGATCAAACCCCTGTGCTTTTAGCTGCCAGATTAGATATTCCTCAGAAGGGTTTAGCTTAGCTGCTGCTTAGTTATGCTCTACCCCTGTTCCTTTCTGCTATCTTGCCCTTGTTGGCTGGCATGCTTGCCTATGTCTGGCTTATAATTCAGTTGGAATGCTAAGTACTGGGATCCAACCAAAGGACAACCAGACAGACACTTGCCCATCAGCAAGTTTCCCCCCAAAAAGCCAGGCCAGCATCAAGCCAAGGAGGACTTTACTTATAGCTAGCCAGGCTCCCAGCAGACGCCCTAAACAAAGAGGTGAACCACATTCCTTCATACTCTGGGATAAGGATGATACCTAGCCTGATTGGGTAGGACCTGGAAGCCCTGCCCAGCAGAGGCCTTGACAAGGACGACACACAAAGCATGGATGGCATCTAGAGATGGAGGGATGTGACCTCAGACAAAGACACCCTGGGAAAAGCACCAAACCTGCCACATTCTGGAAGGTCTCCTACCCACTCTGGAATTCAAGCAGAGCAGATATAGTGAAGGGGAGTATGTTTGGGGGTGCAGTGGTGCAAAGAAAAGTGTCCTCAAAAGCAACAAAGCCTATGTTTTGAGTTCCTCGCAAGCCCTATGAGAAAGCCCCACCGCGAGAATATCATGCCTGCAGCACCGCCCTCTGCATAAGCTCATCAAGGAGTTTACGATAGCCAAGCGTCTCCATTTCACTTCCATACTTTGCAGAATTAATTAATTAATTGCTAGCTGGCAATGTCTGTGGAGGAGACAGGCTGCTGGAAGAATGTTTCAGGATTGCAGAGAATGCCAAAAGAGATTATAGCCAAGCCAGCAAAGAAGCATCAGCTACCTAAGAGGAAGTGACCTTAAATTCAACAGTTAGTTGAAAATGTCTATGGAGATTCTCGGTCATCTAGGTCATGGTTGTCCCAAAGGTGCTTTCCCCCCCCCCACCCCCACCATCCAGTCAGAGCTGAAGAAGCTTCTTGGATGAGAAGCGAAATGTCTTCGAAGAAAAACAAGAAAGTCCAGTTGCCTCTTGGAAAAAAAGCACCTTTAGGACACTTAGTTGAAACTTTTAAGGTTCTTTAAAAATAGCCCAATTTCTTGATTTAAGTTTGGAAGAGGGGAAAAATAATGAACGTTCAGCAGTTCATTGGTTTGAGGGTCAGTGTAATCCTGTTGGTAAGAGTCACTGTTTTTCTACCGGTAGTTGCATTTAAAAGAAAAGAAAGCCCTATTGGCATTATAACTATATCTAGTTTGATTCCGACTGTCACTCGTGCTATGGAGGGAGACCATAATTCAGTGAAGGAGCACCTGCTTTGCATGGTGAACGTCCCATATTCAGCCCCAATATCTCCAGGCAGAGATATCAGATCGCTACTAATAGAAAAGCCCAATCAACAGTGGCTCTCCAAGATCTCAAACAAAATTGCAAGGACAATTTCATCTGTTTTTAAGTAACGTGCTGAACAAAAACATCCGCACTTCTAAATTTCAGATGGTCTGTTCCTAGTTTCTCAATGGAAA
The DNA here is from genome assembly GCA_003457575.1 of Thermophis baileyi. Taxonomy (NCBI): domain Eukaryota; kingdom Metazoa; phylum Chordata; class Lepidosauria; order Squamata; family Dipsadidae; genus Thermophis; species Thermophis baileyi. Next base: position 1,752,843 of record QLTV01002677.1, read on the forward strand.
AAAATGAATTAAAAAAAAATTCATCTGCTCTTGAAGGCTGTATCATCCCTATGTCGTAAGAGGGAGATACAGGTAATCCTCGACTTATGACCCCCATTGAGCCCAAAATTTCTGTTGCTCAGTGAGACATTTCTTAAGTGAGTTTTGCCCCATTTTACCACCTTTCTTTACCACAGTTGTTAAGTGAATCACTGCAGTTGATAAGTTAGTAACACGGTTGTTAAGTGAAATCTGCCTTCCCCATTGACTTTGCTTGTCAGGAGGTCGCAAAAGGGGATCACCTGACCTTGGGACACAGCAATGGTCGTAACTATGAACCAATTGCCAAGCATCTGAAATTTGATCACATGATCATGGGGAGGCTGCAAAGGTTGTAACTGTGAAAAATGGTCGTAAGTCACTTGTCCCGGTGCTCTTGTAACTTTGAACAGTCACTAAATGAACTGTTGTAAGTAAGTCGAGGACTACCTGTAATGAATTCTATCCCACAGCTTCTGCAGCTTGGTGGCGTTTCAAGGGACAGTAGCTAATGGTGCTCCACATAGCATCCGCCCACGTTCCCCATAACAGGACCGTTATCCTAATTCATTGGTGCCGGTCTTGGGGAAAAGTCCGGCTCCTGACATCATCATTTCAAGCAGCCATGTCAGCCCCAAGCAGTGCCAAGGCAAGCGAAGCAGCCATCTGAATTCCACGGGGCGGTTTCTCCACCCCCAGAATGCGCTGGGCTGGCTTTTCCTCTATGAAACTGAACTGTTACTGCCGGTCCCCAGGGCTGCTGTGCACCAGGTGCGTATGCGTAGGGTGGGGCACGCATCGGCTGGGCCATCTGCTGGGGGGTCGTGCGCTCACCATCCAGGGCCTGTGGCAGGAACGGGGCAAGATGGTTAGAATAGATCGACGGAAAGGCCGGCTCCAAGCCAATGATGTCATTACGGCGCTTCCGTTTCAAATCTCAAGACACAGAAAAAGGACAACAGTTTTCCCCTTTGGAGCTGGAGAACCATCCCCAATGGAGATATCTTAACCGCCCGCTGCTTAGGAGGGCTCATTTGCAAAGGATAACACGATTCAGCGCTTGCCGTTTCATCACATGGTTTTTGGACTTCTCTCAGCTGATGCTGATCCTTTGAGATTCCATTCTTCCCAATAGGCAACAACCCCAAAGCCAAAACATAATACTGCTCAAAGAAAGAAGGAAGGAAGGAAGGAAGGAAGGAAGGAAGGAAGGAAGGAAGGAAGGAAGGAAGGAAAAAAAGAAAGAACTCATCGCAAAGGACTCAGATTTGATCTGGATCTTGCCACTACCAAAGTGAGAGCTAGAAACTTGTTTTTTTTTTAACTACCCCACTATCTGCAATAGCAATGGCATGCAGAATGAGGACAACCAAGGAACATGAGGGAGGAGACATGAGAGAGGAGCTCTGCTCTGCCCCCCCCCCCAAGCCACTGGATGCTTCAATTCTTTTCATTTAAAGAGCAATACAACCAAAAATGTCTAAAGTTGATGGCAGCACCTGGCTGACCTTGGCAGATCTCTGTCTCCTAAGTAGGGCCAAGCTTGGTTAGTACTTGTATGGGGGAACCACTAGGAAATTCCAATACTAAATGTTAGATCGGAAATTGGAAAAATTGGGAGAAAATAGAATGGCAAGCTAATTTGGTATTGTTGCCAAAAGAAAAGAAAGTTTACAGGGACATGTCCAGGAAGTCACCGGGCATCCAGTTTGATTTAAGGGAGGCTTTACTTTTCTAAGACCTAGATCACACACACACACACACACACACACACACACACACACACACACACACACACACACACACACACACACACACAACTTCATTGATTGCCAACGTAAAATAATGATCTCACTGCAACATGTGTTATATAACGAAGTACCAATTTACATTTGGAGAAGAGGCTGCCTGGAATTACATAGTAGAAACTCAGCAGAGGAGTTTCTCCATTTGCTCATGCACTGACTGAGAGGTATTAAAATAGAAAAGGTACATTTTTGTTTTCTTTTTAAAGGTTTTCAATACTGTGTCTGAATTTGGGGGGTTGACAAGAAATGTGTGTGCACCTTTTCTGTGCAGGTGGGCTTAATATACGGATTTGTTTTTCTTTTCACAAGGAGGAGTGCATCCTTGTGTAAACCCAAAATGCATAGTTGTAGACCAGAGGTCTTCAAATGTGGCAACTTTAAGACTTGTGGACTTCAACTCCTAGAATTCTCCAGCCAGGAATTCTGAGAGTTTAAGTCCACAAGTCATAAAGTTGCCAAGGTTGGACACACCCGACCTAAAAACAATTGAGATACTGTAGTTTTTTATTATCTGGTATATGAACATGAAGTAATTAAGTAAGTATTCTCTTGCCTATTAAACACCAGTCAGAGCCTGCGCTTGACTAGAAGTTTCTATTGGATTACATTTGATCAGACGTTTCTCTTAGATTATACTGTTTTATGCAAATCCATTTCTTCATTATTATTGGGAGGTTGAGATGCCCAATAGTATAAAAAAAACGCACTAACATTGTGCCTCTAGGAGCTGCAAGGATCAACCAAATCACACTATTGTTGGGATAACCGAGTTGGGGTAATGAACTGCTGGTTGTCATCAAAGTAATGAGCTTCCTTGGCAGCTGGAAGTCAAATGGCCAAGCAGAAAACATGGAGAGGTCTTTGTGTGTCCTTAGGTAAGCCTTCTCCCACACCTGCCAGATGCTTTCAACAGCTCCCATCACCCCTACCATCCGTCATGCTGGCTGGGAATGAGCGGAGTTGTTGGTCAGCACATCTGCCAGCATCAGCTTGGGAGAAGGCTATCTCAGGTCAACTTGCCTCATTCTGGCACCACAAGTTGGCAGTAAGATGCAGATCATGGACCAGCAGGGAGTGGCTGAGAGCTATCACACGGCATTTAAAGTTTGCGCTGGAGGAAGCTTGCAAAGGGAGGTGCTGCAAAAGCCAACACCAAGGGGGGGGGGGAGAGAAATGAACAATTAAGTCCCTAAGTTTCTGCAACTCGCGGAATTGAAAATCCGTGCTCCAAAGGGGAGCCTCCAGCTTGCTAAGCAAGGTGGGGAAGGAAAAGGAAAACAGTTGATTGCTTTCCACCAAATCCAAACTTCCTTGATTGAGGGACTCTTGCCTGTTTGTTTCTAAAGCCACAAGAGAGGAGGAGGAAAGGCCCTGCCTGCTTCAACACCCCTCCCTTTCCCCTCCTTTCATTGAGGTGAGCCAGGAGGCTCCTTTTGTGTTGGAAACCGGAAAGTGTTACAAATATTTGAACAGGAAGACACGGTGTCCAAAAGCCAAACAATGAGTCACTTGTTAAAGACGGATAAATGGCACATCACAGTTTTGAGTTGCTAACTTGCTTTTAACCGTCAGATGCCACTGTCAAGTGGGGGAGAGCTCTCTCTTCCTCATACACACCCTTCGTCACTTCTGTCTTGCTTGATTCCACACAGGTGATTTCCATGAGAAAGCATTCTGAAATGCAACCCCTAAAGCTAGAAACTGAAGCAACATGGGTCCGCCATTTTTACATTTAAAAAAAAAAACAAGTTTCTAGCCCTCAGATACATGGTGTGGCAAAATTGGATGAGTTTAAGTAACCTTTCCAGAAACCAGCTGCGAAGAATACAGAGACTGCCTAATTTATAGCTCCTCCTTTTTTTAATTAAGTAGAATCATGTCTCAAAACTGGATTAGGTAGGAAGCACTGTGGTTGCTGCTCTGGAAAGTAGGCAGCTGGGCAATCATTCCAGCAGACATCCGGCTTTCCTCTGCACAGAAAATGCATTCTCTTTGGATCTTGTGAATATAAGGGAGCCAAAGGGAGCCAGGAGGTTCAGCCGCTGCACTGTAGCTGGAGGGCAGTCTTTGTGGAAGGGAAAACACCTTCCCACTGACCCCTCCCCCCTCAGCCAAAGGCAAGAAAACAGGTTTAGCAGCCAGATGTTCATCCTGCTGAAGGGCACCCCAGAATTCAGAGCTCAGCGCTGGGAAGGGGGAGCCAGGAGTCATTTGTCTAATCTAAGGTGTCTGATTTAAGGAGAAATGCTTCATCTTCACAGTGTAAACAAGTAGCTTTGTCTCTGTCGTTACAGCCCTCTTTTCTACTTGTCACCCCATAATTTGATTGATCGATTTACTCCATGTTTATACTACCCAGAAACAAGAGTTGATTTGTACCAGTTTTACTCGTTAACCAATTAGCTTTACATACTCCCCCACCTCCCACTCAAAAGAGTTTTTAAATCCAGCTGCTTCCTCCTTTTATTTATTGTGGTGTGTGTGTGTGTGTGTGTGTGTGTGTGTGTGTGTGTGTGTGTAAAGGAATGGGGGGGGGGAGGAAACTGGGGCAGCCATTTCATCAGAACCTTTGGACAAATGTGCACACAACTTGCTTCTACTTGTACAGCACCTTTCAGGTGAATCTTTGGCCACCAGTAGTCTGTTGGAAGCACCTGAAAGATGATTGCACTTTGTCTGCACAGGAGACAGCGTATTCCCCACAAAAGCTACCACAGCAGACTCTATGGAGGCCACTGATATGAAGATTTCTCCCGCATCAGGGTAAAACTCACCGTAACCTGGAACGGGCTGTTGGGAATATGTTCCCCTCCAAAGCGTACACAGATGACGTATTTGCCCGGCTGGGGTGCCGTGTAGAAGATGTCAAAGGTCCCGTCCTCATTTTCTACCACGTCAACATCTACCTCTGTGCCATCTGGTGTGCACACCGTGCAGGTCACCTTGCCTTTTCCAGCAGCCTTGGCATCCACAGTGATGACAGTCTCTTCACCAATCTGGATGGTGGGACCAATGCCAGCTCCTAGCAAAAGAATGAATTATGGGAAAGGGAGAACTTGATCCCAACCCACACCCAACCTTTCCTCCCCTCGTCCGCTCTGAATCTGCTAAACTCTTAAGCCTCTTCAGCAATCCAGGTTTCTTAAAACGGGGCCCCTTCAAATTGTGCTTGGAGGCCAACTCTGGAAGCTCTTATCACAATCTCTCTGAAAGATATCTGACTGAGGAAGGTTGGATCAACCTGTATTGCCAATTTCCCCTACACATTTAGTCAGGGAAGGTGGAATCAAAAGGCTGGTTCACAAATAGATAAAAGAATAATGAATTATGAGATTGGGATAACTCAATGCAAGTCAGACGAGAACACCTTCAACAGAGTGGCTCCCTAACATTCACCACAGAATGCCTTTAGTATAAGCAGAACTAGAGCTAATTCCTTCACCTCTTGGCTGTTAACAGCCACGGCCACTTCAGCAAACACTTCTAACTGTGTATCAGTAAACTCTTTTAGAAAATCACTATGTTTGAAAGGGAACAAGAACCAAATGGCTGAAACTAGGCCCAACCTCAACTCAGTTCCATATAAATGGAGAATGCTTCCCAGAATTTTTAGCCCAGGCCTCTCTTTATGCATCTCAGTAGCTTGCTCCCAGTTGTCCATGCACTTCATGCAAGGAGGAAGCTGTTGAGATGTCAAAGAAGAGCTACTGTAGGGCGTCAATTGCTATTTGCATAGGTGTGGAGGGAAAATATATGTTATGAACCCTACCAACCTCACACAAAAGGCTGAGAGCTAGATCGGAAACACACTTGACACTTCGTATCAGCCCCTAAGACTAAATCAGACAACTTCACATTGAGAAATAGAGCAAATAGTTAGTGTTATTATAGTAATCAAAGCTATGGTCAGTCACTATCAGGAGCAGATTCTTGAAGCAAGGGAACAGTTTCGCGTGACCGTATCTATCAATGCCAAAGGTTTTTGGGAGAGCTCATTTCCCCTGGAAAATAAGCCCCAACTTAACAGGGGAAGGATGGGAAGTGCCATACATAAAGGTGCTTTTCTGAATTCTGAATAACAACTTCTATATGGTGATTAGCTTTTTTTATTAAGAGAAAAGCTGAAATTCCAATTGCCAGCCCACTCTCTATAAACTACAATTCTCAAGGTGCTGAAGTGAGGTGAATGAGGTGAGGCAGTTCCAGTACTACTAACATCCCTTGGTCTATTGTTTTAGCTGTTTATATATATAAATATATGTTTATATTACTGTTTTAGGTTTGTGCCCAGAGTCACTTGCTCATGAATTAGGTGGCTATATAAATTAGATAAATTGCTTCAATTTTAAGCTATTTTCTTCTGAATCTGTTGCTTTCTGCCAGAACATTGAATTCACAGGTTAAGCAAAGTCATCAAGACTTTCACAGCAGCCTATGTTCCTTTTTTGGGAATCCAGAATTAGTATTATTTTGGCAGGGTAAATATTTTTCAGTATTGGCAAGGTATGTTCACAAGGGAGATGCCTGAATTCATGTACGGTACTGCCAGTTTGGCACGCACGAGCAAGCTTTGGGCGAGTGCTTTCCCTGCTCAGATTACTTGGTGAACTCCATCAGATATAGAAATGCCAAAAAGATGTTTCTCACCATCTGGCAAGCTAGGTCCATGCTAAAGACCTGTGCATCCCTTGCAATTTATAGCTCTTCTTTGGATGTCAGAGATCAGCAACTTTCTCTCTCATGTTGAGAGAATCCAGTAATTTACCTGTTTAAGCTCTTAGGCTTCCACACCCATCACTGAAGTACAATTCCCAGTATCCATTGGCCAAACTGGCAAAAACTGGTAGAAACTGTAGTTCAGAAGCTTCTGGAACACCACATTTTCCCCTGCCCCTGGAGATCTGTGTTCCTATGCTTGATCAAGTGAAGGAACATATACTTTAACGTGGTTCTTCCACAATGTCCAACCACTTGCCTCTGGAAAGCCACAGAATGGACAAGAAGAGAAGCAACTTCTGCTTCATGTTATCAGTAATGATTACACCAGGGAGTCCTTGACTTACAATCAGTCTCTTAGCTACCACAATTGACCCAAGAGGGGACTTACAACTGGGATTCAAAGTTCTAACAATTGGGTCCCTCCACAGTCATGTGACCAAACTTTGGGCACTCAGCAACATGGTCACTTACAGCATTCAGTGGTCATGTAACCGTATTCTATGACGTTTCTGCAGAAAACCAGCATATATTTCCTTAACTGCAGTGAGTCGCTTAATGACTGCTGCAAAAACAGTCATAAAATTGGGTTAGTCACAACATATGACTGTAATGGGCAGGCTCCATTACAAGTCATATGTGGAGGACTGCCTAGATATAGCTGTCGTTATTAGCAGTTACGACAGCCTTATCTTTCAGGAATTACCATAATACTTTTTTCTGAGCCACCAAAGTTGGAAGTTATCATTACATATTATGCAAACTACCCCTATAATTTTGAATGTGTGTTCTGTGAAGGACTACTGTGGTTCCTTTTAACTATCTTGAATCTTCCATTAGAGGTTGAAAGATGGTATTACTATGTATGCTCAAATAATATTGTGATTGGCATTAGAATGGCACATTGAAACATTGAACAACTAAATAATGAAGGATTATATTTTAATACAAACGTGTATTAACACTAAGAGTACAAAAGTTTGACTAATGTAACTAATATTATTAATATCATTATTGTTATTTGTATCAAAATGAATGACACCCAGATGCCACACTGTTCATATATTGATGTTGATGTATATTTAAAAATAAAATAAAAAATATATACCAAAAACAACAACAACAACAACAACCTATCTTGATCTTCCCTTTACCCAGCTTCATTTTAGGAGCTTAGATTCTTGTATTTGCAGAAAGAGAGAAAGTCTGAAAATAAATCTCCAGCAGTTCTTCAATTAACATGGGAGATTTTGCTAGCCACTTCTATAAATACAGTCTGTTCCCTGCTTCAAGACTTCTGCACCTTGACAATAGGCATCTTCCAGGACAAGGTGGCCCCCTCCAACCACCCCAAAGCTTGCAACACCCCTGCCTATAGAGAGGAAACCTTCCCCCGAAAGGTTAGGAAACATGCATGGTGCCAATCCATTTATTTCTGATTATAAAGACACACCCTTCATGGTGCAAGCAAGAGGGTGACTTCAAGAGCACAGGGAAGGGAGAGGAGGGGGCTACTTGGGGAACGGGAGGGGGGGGAGTTTCAGGACAACCATGCTGCAACCTTACCCTGACATTTAGATCCACCTGCTGGTTTCTCAGCAGTTCACTGAGTTGGACAAAGCCCAAGGTGTTTTTTCACCTCACAAGGGTTTGCCAATCAGGCAAAGCTGCTTGCCAAAGTTATAAGTAACCCTTAGTTGAACTATTGGAGGAAAATATCAGTCATCTCGGCTCAATATTCATGACACAATCTGGGCTACGTGAAGAATATGATGTAATCAGAGGTAGGACTGATAGCCCAGATGTTGATGCGGACCACGATCCCTGGCTCAGTCCGTCATGCATGAAGAGAGAAACGAATCCTGCATCAGGACATGAAGGTTATCTGCTCTTCTTGAGGCTTGAGAGCTGATTAGGGGGTCCTTCTTACAGACTGGCATTTTTATAGTAGAGTAAAACCATTTATTTTCCCATTAATCTTCCAGAGCTGTATCGGTTAAAAAAATACTCTGATAATTGGTTTTTTAAATGACAATCTTAACCGTTGACTGACTGATCAGCAGGACTGCAATTGAAGAGTCTACTTTTTTGAATTTCCAAGTCATTCCATCCTAATGTTTTACTTAAGATGTTCCCTTACATGGCAAGTGGAACAATAAATAGCAGCTCTGTATTATTTCTGGCAAATGGCACAGCGACATTAACAGACTGATTGGACGGACTAGTTCTAGTATACGTGTACTTTAAAACAGCCTCTTTCCAGTTCAAACGGTATCCTGCTGCCCAATCTCAAGCACAGGTGGAGTCTAATGCAGGGGAGGGGAACCATGCAAGGGGGAACACTGCAGAGGGAGCAAGCAGACGGAGGGGAGGGGGAGCCATCAGCAAGCTGCTTACCTAGCCCATGACCTCCAATCGACACTGAGGTGAAAGGGCAAAAAGCAAGGGTAATCAGAGTGAGACAAAAATCACAGAAAACAGTGCACAATTAAAAAAACACACACAGGAAACATAAATCCCTTTCCCCACAGTGATGCGCAGTGGGGCCGGAGGTGCCCGGCAAAAAGCAGTCTGTGTGGGGCGTGGCTTTGGTTCAGCGTGGCTTGCCCACCCTCCAGCATCTTCCCCCGCCCCGAGACCCCTTGCCCAGAAAGAGCTCTCACCTGTCACCGTACACTTGCTGGCATCACCGGTTGGTAAAGCACGGATACGGTAGGGCGAGTAGGGAATCTCATCCCCGCCATACTTGATGAGAATGGTGTAGCGGCCGGTCATGTCGGGAACGTAAGACACTGTGTAGGTGCCATCTTGGTTGTCCCGGATAGTGGCCTTTTTGGGTTTGCCTTCAGGATCCTGAGCAAAGAGCAAGGCAAGTAAGTGGGCTGATGTAGAGTCAGTGGAAGGCACCCAAGCTATAGGTCAGGGTTCCCCAAAGTGGTCAGTATCGACCCGTAAGGGTCATTGAGACTACGGAAGGGGTCAGTGTTACTACAGAACAGTGTGAAATCTCAGTTGTCCATTCTTTAGCTGATGTTGGCCTTCATATGCATTGAATTCTTGTCAAGAACCTAGGATATTGTAATCTATTGGCATAGTATATCTGCAGATCCAAGAAGTGGGGCCTTTTGTAACTGACAGACATTTTGTCAATGTGCAGATTTGTAGTGCTATCCAAGATCTTTTGGTATAGTATCCACTGTGCCAATAATCACTGGGATCACTATTATTATTATTGTTGTTGTTGTTGTTGGTCACATAGTTAACCAGATATCTAGACTGGAATTGACATTTTTATCCACTTATCAAGTTCTTCCCAAGGATCTGAGATAGGGAGGTATTGTTGCTTGATGGTATTAAAGATATTGTTGCAGGATGTAAGCTGTTCCAAGTAAAGCTGCCTTTTGCAATGGATTGATAATGATTCTGTCAGAGCCCATGGTGGTATTATTATTATTATTAATTATTATTATTATTATTATTATTATTATTATTCTCACAGTACTATTATTTAAAGTAGTATTTATTACATTATTTTCATAGACTAAATGTCTGGGACTCAATGAACAATCTGAAGGGGTTGATGAGGTGAAGGGTTTGGAAACTCCTGCTGTAGGTTGATACCCCAAACCTGCAATTACTAGATACTGCTAGTAAAACCAGCTGTTCTTTTTAAAGAAACAAACACTAAAAACTCATTCATTTATTTGGGATATAGATAGATGGATGGATGGATGGATGGATGGATGGATGGATGGATAGAGGACTGTGGAGGAGCTGTGGTCATAACTAACTGAATCATACAATAGAGACCAACAAAGACTTTGCAGAGCTCAGATTCATCACTTTATAGTTTATGGTCCTTAGTTCAGGACTTTGAATAAAAATAGATGTAGGCTCTCAATTTCATAAATGTCATCTGATCAACAGCTAGAAGTTGAATAAGGAAACGTTAAGAACTTAAGATTCTCAAAAAGCAAAACACCCCAACACTCATGACATGTCCCAAGTACGAAGCAGCATTTGCATCATTGGAAATATGAATCAGAACATCATTGCAGGAGGCTGCAGCAAGTGATTTATGCCTCTGCCGCCATGCAACTGGACTACCCTTTAGATGGACTCCTCTGTTTTTGAAGACTGTCTGGAAACCTCACAGTGCAGAATGCAGCTGTCTGCCTACTGGTGAGCGAGATCTGCTATTCATTCTGAGAGATACAGTTGTGCACACATCTAGCAACCACAATAACTCCCATCAAGAACTCATTTGTTCCCCATGCAATCCCATCTCTGTGGCCTATTTCTACTTACTGTGATCTGTACAGCCAACAAGCCTTCTCCAGCATCCTTAGCGTCAATTGTAAACTCTACTGGCAAACTGGCTGGAACACCTGTAGTGTTTAGTCCGGGACCACTGGCCTTTACCTTGCTAGCATCATGAGTAGGTAGAACCTTAACTTTGAATGGGCTGGAGAAATACAAGAAAGAAGAAATGTGAGGGCTAAGTAGATATATGAGTTTATCAAAAAGTCTAAGGACAGTCTGCACTTCTAAGGTGCACAAATGCTCCTCAGTATCAGAAATTATTGTAATTGTCCTATTTTACAACACAGTATAGTCTTCCCAAACTGACACCCACCCAAGAAATCAGAATGGTACTGTACCCTCAGAATTCCGTTCAGCCATGTTGAATTGAGTTTTGAGAAGTTCACTCTGAATATATTGAGAATGCATCAGATTGAAAGAAGCTGGAACCCGGATTAAGGGCTGCCCTTTTCAAGTTAGAGGCAAGGGCAGATTCAATGAGAGAGCTTTTGGTGCAGCTTCAGCAGAAGCAACTAGATAAACAGGGGAATTCCAAAGGTGCATCCACGCATTCATGACCTGGATGACTGAGAATCTCTACAGACTTTTTAGCTATAGAATTTGGGATGAACAACCTCTGAATGGTGTGGGAGTAGGAATGGATTTCCAGAGAAAAAAAATTGCAGACCACAGGAACAAGTACTACTACTCAGGTGACCCTGAGGACACAGATAAACCTCCAAGTGCTTCAACGACCCTCTAAAAGGATGCAAATGACCAGCTGTGTGCGAGGAGTATAAATCCTTCCATTCCCCACTATCCTGTCAGAGCTGAAGAAGCTTCTTGGATGAGAAGCTAAATGTCTTCAAAAGAAAAAACAAGAAAGTCCAGTTGCCTCCTGAAAAAGCACCTTTGGGACAACCATGACCTGGATGACTGAGAATCTCTACAGACTATAAACAGGGGAAGTATTCTCCTGAGTATCTTCTGCCCTTAAGATGGATGGTGCAAGCTTTTTTGGCTTTTTTCTCACGTTACAAACCAAGGTAATGATTAATATTGAGTGTTAGCTCAAGCAAGCAGCCTAGTGACTCTTAAGAGTTGCTAACTAGGCAATTTCTATTTTCTGCAAGTTCTGTTACTATGGAATAAAACCCAGTTGACATTTTGTTACCACCAGGTCTGCCCTTTCTTCATGGTTGAAGGCCTCAAAAATGACCGTTCACAGACCGTTCACTATGTCACCCTAGAGTAAGTGTAAGGCAGGAAACCACCATGTAAGGTATCCCAAATGCTACAGCAGCTCTTCTCAGGCCCTCTGAGCTTCCACTTTTCAAATATGGTTCTTTGGGAGAAGAGAGGTCTGTTAATCGTAAGAATCAGAAGTTTGTCAATGAACGCTATGCTTCTGCATTTCTGCCACAGAGGCCTCTGTTCTTTGGCCTCCACCAATCCATTCCTACCTGTGAGGCACCTCATCGTCTCCATAGCGCACAGCAATGCTATACGGTCCTTCACGACTTGGTACGTAACTTGCAGTCTGAGTACCATCAGCATTATCCACTACATCTACAGGTTCAACTACTCCTGTAGGACAAGGGCAAGAGGTGAGGGATGAACCAAGCTCAAAGGAGATAACATTTGTCCAGTCAGGTACAGATTTACTTACCCTTTGGACCTTGAACTTTAACCTCAAGGGGTGCCACACCTGCCTTGCTGGTGTCCACTGTAAAGGACTGGGGAACATTGGCTCTGACGACACCAGGAGTCAGGCCAGGGCCTGAACATTTTACCTTGGATGAATCCACCACATCATGCACAGGGACTTTGAATGGGCTTCCTACAGAGAAGAAACAAACATAACCTGAGTCAAGGAACTGCAACTTGGAGCAAGCTTCCTGTAGTTCTTAAAACAGGTTATTTGATTTCTCGCCATCCATCGCTTACTGTGAAAGACACACATTTGTAATCCTTATTTTCACAACCACTCTGCTATCCTTTCTGCTTATCACTCTGGCCTTTAAGGAAGCTTGGGAAATGTGAGCTTTAGCGAGTGACCAACCAATTTGATGACTCTGAACAGGTTCCAGCCATAGGGTGACAATACCTGCTACTAGTGACCAGCACCAAGATGTTACAATAGCTTGGACAGACGCCTTGTATTCAGCCCAGGATACCCCACTATACCCACCTGATCCTATGCCAGAATTTCCTGCTCCACCCTTCCTGGTTTGGTAATTACTGCTTAGATAAGAGCAGCTGAAGTGCTCCAAAACCTAAACACAACTTATGGGCTCCTCTTTTCAGAAGCAACCAAGACATCCATGTCGTTAACCTTTTGGTCAAGATTAACCATTCCACCGTGGTGGCTTATACCTATAGAAATGATGGGAAACCAGTTGGTGCAGTGCAGAGATTGAGGTTCTGAATTGGGGGAGTCCAGAGCCAAGTCCCTGGTTCAGCCACAAACACTGGGCCAACCGCTGTTTTTCAACCTAATGCACCTCACGGGATTGTTATTGTACAAATAAAATTAATCTAATTAATAAAATTAGATTCCACACAGTCTTTTCAGAGAAGCAGGTGGATATAAATGCAATAAATAATGAGGCAATAATCTTTGGGCCAAAGTCTGGATAGGGCCTACAAGGCTTCTTCGTCCAGTGGAAACTACATGCCCAGAATGGAGAACGAGGAGGCCTGGCTGCCTCTTCCAGCATCAAACTCATCACTACCTTTCTGCCCATATTGCAAGGAAAGTGACTTCCTCTTTCTTTATACCAGAGTCATCCAACCACACTCAAAGAGATTGAGTCTCCTCCTCCATAGAGAGACTACTACTCTGTAGGTGCATAAGGCTTCAAGATGGGAAGACCACTACTCAAATACTGTTAGCATGTCATCCTATAAAAAGGCAACCCAATCTTCTATCTTGGAATCGTTTCCCCAACCTAGGCTGATCATAGCCTAAAAAACTGCCAAGCTAGTGACTATGACGAGTTGTCAATAGCATTTAAGCTATGTTGCACTCATGGCCCAGATAGGTGACGTGTTGAAGTCTTGAGGTATTGCCACCACCAAGCCAGTTCAGTTACCAAATTCTAACTTCTAATCAGCACTGCCATCACCAGCCCATTATCACTACATCCAGCTCAAGTCATACCCGGCACTTGGTGGCCACCGTAGGTGACATTAAGGTTGTAGGTGCCAGGCTCATAGGGGATGTACTCCACAGAACAGCTGCCATCTTTGTTGTCGGTGCAGGACATTTTTGCTTCAGAGGGACCTTCAACTGCTAGGCCCAGGCCACCAGTACCAGCACCCCTGTAGCAGAAAGAAGGAACAATTGGGTCATGCATTCCAAAGAGGGCCCGAGCTTTGAACCAAGCCTTCCATTATGGGGAATTGCAGCTGCTATGAGAGAGAGAGAAGGAATCTAAAAGTTAAAACATTTTACTAAGACTACATCAGTCTGGAGGGATGGGCAGCCCCAACTTTCTATGTTCCAATTTGGAGCCAAGGTATTTGTAAAGTTTACAGAGTCAGAAATCATGGACACCTGAAGGATGTAGCTGTATCTTACTTGGATGTCATCTGTATAGCTCTGCACTTCTGTTTAAAGCCCTAAAGCCTTCTTAGGGCGATCTCTAATGGTTTTATTACTTGTCTTCTTGGAAACGGTATGCGCTTCAGAGCCTTCCAAAACCCACCACAAGCTTGCATTTTAGCCTAAAGTGCTTTGCAATAATCTCAGGGGGAAGCATCAAAGTAGGCGGTTGAAGAGTGTACAATCCGAGTTCTAGCACCATATAGAGTGCCCCAAAGCCTTTGGTATGGCTCCCAGTGCAAATCCAAAAATTGATGCCAAACTGTAACTTTTTTAGTGTGATTACAGGGGAAAATTTTGCAAATCACAAAATACAGGAGGAAGTGATGGTGCTATGTATACTTGACTAATTTGACTCCCTCAGTGCCTGCCTTTCCTCCACACCCCGCTCCCCCAGCAACATTCCACTGAAAGGCTAGATGCAACGAAAAATATATGTTCTTGATCAACTTTAATATATGCCTTTTTGAAAGATGGGTAAAAGTAGCCAGCCAATACTAAGAGCTACTCTTGTTCATTCCTCCTTTTCAAATACTGCTGCATTCTCTCTTTCTAATTTTTACCTTGTCTCCACTGTGAACTTATTGGGCTTGTTAGTAGTCCCATTTTGGATGCCGGGTCCATGCACTCTGACCCTTGCAGGGTTACATCCTTCAGTTACCGGTACACGGAAAGGGCTACTTGGTACAGGGCTGCCATCATAGGTCACATCAACTGAGTGGACACCTAAAGGGAGACAAGAAAGGTTTTATGGAAGGTTATGCTCCTAAGCACTTTGGGAGGTTAAAACAACTGGATGCACTTCTTCATGTAACACAAACACACCCTATGTAGGCTCTTTGAGGTAGTCCAGGCAAGAAGCTGTGACCCCTAACACTACCTTTATTCTAAGATTTCAATAACAGAATCTTGCAAGCCTGAAAGTACCTTTCCCCTCCTTTATTCCTGAAAACTAAGGAGGGTTCCCTTCTGAGATGCTCTCTCTACCTCCACTTGAGTTTCAGATTCCATTTATCAGACAGATTCCATTTATCAGACTGTTGTTGTCTGGGCTGTGATTCTTCCTCCTGTCTCCCAAAATTATTTCTACATACTATGGCATCCTCTCATCTTCTTTAAAAAAAGCGGCAGGCTTGCAGGGCCAGTGGACCAAAAATCTCAGCAGAACTAGTTCCTTCTGCCCCAACCCATGTGAACCAGGACCACTCCAATACCCTTATATATCTCTTTCCCCTAACTCACCATCTTCATAGGGTGTGTACTCCACATTGTAGGTACCGTCGCCATTGTCACGCACATAGCTCTCTGTAAGGTTTCCTGAAGGATTGGATACTCTGGTTTTGATGTGAGGGCCCCCGGACTTAGTCAAGGCTCGGGCATCCACATTGAACTCTGTTGTGGCTTCACGGAATACACCTGGAGAGAGAACCAGCAGTATCAATAAGGAAGGCCTTAGCCCAGGGGTGTCAAACTCATGTCATCATGGCGGCGTCACATGACGTATCAGGACTTCCCCCCCCCCTTCGCTAAACCGGGTGTGGGCGTGGCCAGCACGTGACGCATCTGGCCCGTGGGCCGGGAGTTTGACGGCCCTGCTCTAGCCTGTCTGCCCAAACTTCCACCTCGCTTGCATCTGATTTATGAACACTTTGGATCCCCTGCGACATCAGTACCGTTAGGTAAGCTATTTTAAGTTAGTACTCGTGGATCCAAACTGAAACTGAGAATATCATCCTCAGCCTGTTCTGTTTATCATTAAACAAAATCATTATTCATCATCATTATCCTGCAGCTGAGAGTCAGTTTGGTATAGTAGTTAAAGGGACCAGGTTAGAAACTGGGAGACTCAGAATTGTAGTCCCATATTAGGCATGAAGCGAACTGGGTGACCTTGGGCCAGTCACTCTCGCTCAGCCCTAGGAATCAGGCAAGGGCAAACCACTTCCAAAAATCTTTCCTTGAAAACTGCAGGGACTAGTCTAGGCAGTTTCCAGCGGAGGGGGAGGGGGAGGAGGAGGAGGAGCCATCGAAACTACGCGATTATGGATGAAACATGTGACAGTGATACCCATTGTCATTGGGGCACTTGGCACCATGTCCAAGAATTTTACAAAATACAATTTTTAGAAGATACTTGGTCGATACCTAGGATGCTGGCAGCAACCATCAGTGCCAGTCAATAATATTTGTGATATGTTTTTAAATGTTCAGTTGACTGAGTTTCATGTTTAATGAATAAAAGTTGATAATAATAATAATAATCCTGCAGCCAGGAAACATCAAGGATAGAAGGTTCTCACACAGACAGCTTTCATCCTCATATTCCAACTTTTCAGTACATTCTCAAGTCCTCTTATAATAAAGCCCGAGGCTTATTTAAAAGGACTTGCCAACACCCTGTGTAACTAGCAACAAGCACATATACATCATGCATTTTAGTTCCTGGTATATATGGCTGTGAATACGTTTTGGGAAAACAGCTAAAGTTCCCCGATACCCTTCTCTATGTATGCAAGAAACAGAATTAGTCCCCCAATAAACAGAGGCAGAAAACCTAAAGTGGGGCTCAAGCATTTGCTTTTATAGGTAGTCCTCAATTAACTAAACACTCAGCAACTATTCAAACTTACAATGACACTGAACAAGTAGTATTTACAACTGGTCCTCTAAGTTCTGGCCATGGCAATGTCCCCACGGTCACGTAATTGTGATCCAGGTGCTCAGCGACTGGCTTGCAATTACAACATTGCAACATCCCATGGTCATGTGGTCACCATTTGTGACCTTCACTGCCAGCATCCCATAAGCAGTCAGTGGGGAAGCCGGTAGGAAGTAGTAAACAGTGACCATCAATAAGTAACATGGTCATGTAATGTTGCACTTTTGGACCACATCCCTTAGCGATGGAAATTCCAGTCCCAACTGTTGCTGTTAACCTTTATTTTGCAACCACAGAAAGTCAGGGCACACATTCATGAGATTCTCTATTCTGGCCTTAACCTACGGACAACAACTCAGGATCTGAGTCCCAGTGCTCTGGATTATCCCCTGCCATTCTTACCTTTGCCTTCCACTCCAGGACCATAGACTTTCACGCCAGATGTATCCACCGCTGGTTCCACGTTGAGCTTACTGGGGAAGTTGGGTACAGGCTGCCCCCCGTATTTAATGGTGATGGTGTAGATACCAGGGCAGAGTGGGATGTAAGTGATGGTGTAAGTGCCATCGCCATTGTCCCGCACGTGGACTTCGGCCTGCGTGCCACTTTCAGAGATGATCTCAATGGTGAGCTCAGCGCTCCCAGCACTAGAGCAATCCACGCTGAACTCTCCTGCCTGCCCCACGGTGGCATGCTCCAGCCCTGGTCCAGAGCACTTCACTTTGGATGGATCAAAGCCAGGCACCACTTGGGCTTTGAAAGGAGAGCCTGGCACATGGGTGTCCGCAAAGAGGATATTGATGTTGTACTCCCCTGGTTCTGTGGGCAAGTAGGAGACTGAACAAGTGCCATCTCCATTGTCCAGGCATTCTATTTTGGCCTCGCAGGGGCCTTCCACAGTCAGGCCGAGGCCTCCGTTCCCAGCTCCCTTGGTATCAATGGTAAAAGGAGCAGGAATGCCAGCCAAGCCGCCCTTTAAGCCTGGTCCATAGGCCTTCACCTGGAGGGTAGGGTAAGGGAAGAGAAGACAAGTTGACTTAATTCATAAGCAAAATCTTCTTCAACCCCCCCCCCATAAAACATTGCACTGTATCCCCTTCCAAAGACAATCCTTTGCTGCTATACTACAACCAAGAGAGAGATAAATGCTTTATTACTTATAATTTGTATATATAAATCCGAGCTGTGACATTTTGCATGTTATTGCCCACTAGCTGCAGTAATTTATTTATTTAAAACATTTATATAACTACCCATCTTGTATCAAACTCTGGGCAGCATCTCCCCCCCCCCAACTCACCATGCTGGGTGGGACTACCATGAGCTGTAATGAAGTAACATTTGCAGGGACAGACATTTCTCACATCTGAAGGAAGTCATTGTAGTGAGCAGGGGGAAATACAGTCCACTGAGCCTCTAAGTCTCCATCTACGCTCCAGACTACATTTTGAGTCACTACTACGTGGGCAGCTAAATATCAAAGGGAAGTTTTGAAGACAAGATTTTCTTATCTAGAAATTAAGTCTGTAGAAATCCATGAGACCTGTCTGTGAATTGACCCAGCATCTCCGCTCACACACAGTGAGATTCAAGCACTGGCTGAACCTCCAAATGATCGTTTATCACATTACAGCTGCCTCTCCAATATGTGACCTACTCACACACAGAACTAGACACACGTTTACTCATCTGAATCCCCTTGCCTTACCTAGGAATGGCTCATGGCAATAAATAGGGTGTGATCCCTCGACACGGAGGATTGTATTCCCTAACTAGAATTCTCTTGGCTGAATTAGGGCAAGACTGTATAATCTAATTTAGCAGAACAGGAGTGCTTTAAATGAGGAGAGAATGGACAACATTTTCCAAGGCAGCCATCAAGAACTGGGACTCTTACCTTGGATGGATTGGTGGGAGGTACTGCCTCCACAGGGAAGGGACTGCCCGGGACAGGGACACCATCATAGGTGACATCCACTTCATAGGGTCCTTCTTCTCGTGGAATGAACTTCACCACACTGTTGTCTGAGCTCAAGCCTGGCTCTACCTTGCAGGGCACAGGCTTACTGGATGGGCCTGTGATTTTGGCAGCCACCTTGCCTTGGCCTCCAGCACCTTTGGATTTAACAGTGAACTCCTGGTCTTTGCCCACTTCCACTTCTGCAAGAACCAAGTGCACATCTATGAAGATCAAATCTGGAACTGATAGGACATATTTTGCTCCATTTCCCCCAGAATGAAGAGAGGATTCCACCCACAAATCTCCTATCCTTTACAAATGCTTTGCCAAGACATCTGAGGTGACCCTTCTTTTCCTAGGCAGTCATTTAGATATGCCTCTATTATACCAAGGCACGGGGAAGGTGACTGTACTTTGCAGCTGGAGTTAAGCTGAGGGGAGAGAATGATATTGTTGGCATGACTAATATTTCCTGGGGAAAAAAACAAGGCAGCCTTGGAGTGCTTCCAGCCATTTTGCCCTGGCAAATGTCCAGGAAGGGAAAAGTTTTATTCAGGAACCACTAGGAGGTTTCTAAAGACATGCCTGTTCTTTAAGTATGTTTTCCATCACCCCATGGAACACTGGAACTATAGCTGAGGGAGGGGGGGGGCTGGAAACTGTAATCAATGTGTATGAGGATATAGTTTTTTGCTTTGGGCTAGGAGTCATCCCAATTCAAACTTACATTGATAGTGAACAGACCCAGAAGGAGGCAAATTGTTTGGATATACAGTCATGCTGCGCATCAGAGTCCCCCAACCTTTCCGGTTCTGTGGCCCGAAGGGGAGGGAGGAAAGGGGATGGTTCTGGGTGAGTGGCAGGCACACACACGCACAGCTCCATTTGTGCAAGCGGTGGGCCCGCATGCCACTTGCGCAAATGCATGCGCACACGCCTGCTGCTCACGCAAGTGGGGATGTGCGTGCACGTGCTCGCCCGCCACTTCCAGGGCCCGGTTCCAAACGGCTCAAGGCCCGGTAGTGGGCTGCGGCCCGGGGGTTGGGGTCCCCTGCTGTACATGCACGAACAAACACAGTGTAACTGGTGGAAGGTGAAGGGATAATAATGGAACTTGGAATGGAATGATGGGATGCTGCCCATTATCACAATTGTGTTCAATTCACCCATACAATTCAACACTGTATCAAATACATTTTAAGAGAGGGTTGGATTGGTCAGAAGCAAGGAGTTGGATGGCTAGGATGAAAATCACCATCACAGTTCAGGATAAATCTGATGGAGACTGACAGATGAGGGGTGTATGTACAAGAGAAATAGTTGAGCTAAACCTGTTGGCCACAATTTTGTGCAATATAATTTGGCCTTGAGATTCTCAAGCTTTCACTGATGGCAAAACCCCAAGGATGATTGATTGGGCACCCACAGCCTATATTCTAGCAGAACTGCACCTTTTACTTAAGCCGTAAATATACTAGGTTCTATTTTGTCATTTGAAGCATGTCCTGTGCAAACTTCCCAGAGGCCATCTGGTCCTGACAGAAAGCTGGAACAATGCAGGCTTCTTGGTCCAGTCCCAAAAGACAACTGTTAGCAGATGCTAGACAGCTGTGCACACTGGCTTTTTATTGAACTCTCAATTCAGGCATGGTCTAAAAATGGATGCGGAACCCAAAGCCCTCCAGATGTTGTGAGCTGCAATTTTCATCCATGCTGTATCGGCAACAGAATTAGACGTTCTGAAAAATCATTGTTTTTTTCCTTTTAAAAAAAGAAACAACAAATGTCCAGCTTCTATAGCAGCTAAAAAAATATGTTAGCCAAATGCAGTAACAACATTTCCAGAAACTGAGAGGTGCCCAATTAAAAAATAAAATAAAAAATCACAGCAATCAGAGAGTGGTGCTTTTGTGTTACTCAGCACCCTTCTCTGTGATTAGGAAGCAAAAGCAAGCAAAGAATTGAAGCTACTGGGATACATACTGTCTCCAAGCCCAGAGATCTTGATCTTGCTGAGGTCCAGGGTGGGAGCTACTCCCACGTTGAAAGGACTTTTGGGAATGTGGTCTCCCCCGTATGTTACATTTACTCCAAGGTTACCCTGAAATACAAGAGGTACACTTATCACTGTGTATAGGCACCCTAGCCTGCCACTCATTCTTCCCCTTCTACGGGGCCCGCATCCTTCCTACTGACTTTCCATCTAGACTCTCCCCAGGAGTCACTTATTTAAGGAAAGAAGGGAGTAAGGCTGCCAAGTCCCATCCCCACCCCCCACCCCGGCTGACTAGCAAGATTTCAATCAAAGGCCTTGCTTTCCTAAGATGG
Source organism: Thermophis baileyi (assembly GCA_003457575.1). NCBI lineage: Eukaryota > Metazoa > Chordata > Lepidosauria > Squamata > Dipsadidae > Thermophis > Thermophis baileyi. The sequence goes on from QLTV01002677.1 coordinate 1,774,241, forward strand.
TAAATCTGTACAAAGTCTCTAGTAGTTTGCTATTTAACAAGACACCATGTTTCAGACATATCTCAGAAAATCACCCTCTCCTTCTCATAACTTACCTGCTGCACAGGGGTATATCTGACGGTATAGGTGTTATCGTGGTGATCAATTATTTCAGAGTCTCTTACGGCGTCTCCCTTGGCTGGGCCTGTGAACTGCACATCCAGCTTGGCCTTGCCAGCTGGCTTGGTGTTAACTGTGAAGTGAGTTGGCTTCCCCATCTCCACACCTGAGGAAGTAGGAGAAACATTCAGAAGGGCAGGCAAACTTTCCAGGCTGGTAAGCATTCTTTCTGCTTTATTGATTTTTGTACCAAGAACTTCCATGGGGTAGAACGCAGTTTATTTCGCCCAGGCACTTTGGGCGGTTGTGTTATATGATAAGTTGATTTTAAGCTCACAAGATTAAAATTCATTCTAAAACTGGCATCCACCCTCCTTGACCCATTTCAGTATTGCAGTTGGGTTGCACTAATGGCTGCATGAGAACTTCAGGAAGCTCACCCAAGCAGAGACAAGGAAATTATGCATCTTATCAAAATAAGTTAAAAGCTTGTCGGGGACATTGCTGTTTAATTCCAATATTTACAAAGCCCTTTGTTTTTCTCCACATTCAATAGGATTGAGTTCTGTTCCTTCTTCAGGTTGCTGGATCAGGAGTTCCAGACACAACTTCTAAGCTCCCGGCTCCTATTTGTAACGTACAGCCTCTTGCAAAGCATATCCCCAACTCACCAGTCCTGTTGAGGCCAGGTCCCTCAGCTTTGACTTTGCTGGCATCATGCGAGGGTTCCACTTTGATTCTGATGGGGCTGGTGGGGGTGGCCTAGAGATGAAGAGGAAGCAGGTGAAAACGAGAGCCATCTCCAGGTGACTCTCTCGCACATTCCCCCAATTTTGCAGTGCTTCCTCTGAGAAATGGCCTCACCTGGTCAGCAAACAGCACCATGATTGTGTAGCTTCCAGCACCCCGGGGGGTATACTTGACTGTGAAGGTGTCATTATCATTCCGAATAATGTCAAAATCGATGTCAGCCTCAGCTGGACCCACCACACCAGGGGCACACTTGATGCCAATGCTCACATCACCTTTAAGAAGAGACAAGTCAATGAGAGGCATCTAAATGTGTGCACTATTAAAACCTGCACCTGCAATTGTGACCCAAATCCCGAAAGTGGGCCAAGATGTCCCCATATAGTGCAGCCCCTGAAGTCTATCAACCTCCAGCTTCAATCTTTCACTCTAAAGGTTTAGTTGAGGAGGATCATTTCTCCAATGGGCAATTCTGATCTTTTCTGGAGTAGCCATGATGGTAAAATAAAGGCAAAGATGCAGAGCATTGATCCACGCATGAAGTGTGCATAAAATTCAGGATACTTTTTATAATCTACCTCTACATCCTTATCGCTTTAGAAGAAATCAAGAACGAAGAATAGCAAAGTTCTAGGGCACGGGAAAGCAAGACCAGAATGGCTTCACTTGATTGCTAATTCCTTTCTGTAACTTGTTCAAGGACACACAGTACAGTACGAACAGAGCAAAGCAATTAAGGAATTATGCCAAGCAATTGGGGAGGAAGTTTAGTCACCGTTTGCCACAGAATACAAGTTAGGCACTGCTCTATCTCTGTAGTCCACTGCACTTAAAAATTAGCAGCGAGAAAGGACAAACATTTTCCAGCCATGGGTTGCTTGTCCATTTGAAAGTTTTGGAAACTGTCTTAGAGATGCTATGGGATTAAATCCCATTATATCAACGGCTGGCCATGGTGGCTGGAGCTGATGGGAGCTACACCTTGGCAACATCTGAAGCAGCACAACTTTCTGTCTCCCCCTCTTACTTTCATCACCGGCTTTGTGAGACGCCTAACCATGGGAGGGAGCAGGGGAGAGAAAAGCTAATGAAAGGGATTCCAAAGACACAACCTTCTCAACACAAACAAGGCAATGGACAGCAGCGGTTAGGATACAAAAGGCTTCAGAACTGGGCATCAGTAATGGAGAAGCCAGTCTAAATGAAAAGGCTAGAAAGATTGTGCAGCCTTGTCTTTTGTTCCCCTTGGCTGCCAGGAGGAGAAAGGGAGGGGGAGCAGGAAACAAAAGTCATTTTTTACGTGCTTCCCTTCAGCATTGAGTGCTTCTTAGAGCAATTTACAACACAAGCATTTATTCTTGGTTCCCCAATTAAGAATGAGCCTGAAATGTCCTCCCCCCTTCCCCCAACACTTAATCAGACCAAGGTTGGTGTACTTCAGAAGACTAGCTTCTCAGAGCTAACTTTCTGTCTGGCTTACACTGGACTGGAAGGTGGAGTGGGCTGGGGACGGGGTGGCCCACTCCTCCTCTTCCTCCATTCCAGCAATGCCAGACATTCCGAGGCATCAAGGATAGAAAGGGCTCAACTCACCCTGCCCAGCTTCTGTGCAATCCACTGTAAAGTAGGTCGGTTCATGAGCCTTTAAGCCCGTCTTCGCCACACCAGGACCATAGACTTTCACTTTGTTGGGATGGCTGCCAGCTCCAATGTTTACCTAGAGACACAAGAATGCAAAATTCTGTCTTTGAACTTGGGGCTGGAGAGGTGGGAGAAGATAAGTGCTCTGCCCAAAACTAGAATATGTATCTTAGAAACGTTCCTGGAGTCATCACAGCAAGAACGTAACTTCTTTAGTGCTGGTGTTTGGGGATCTGTCTTAAAAGTCTGAAGAGGGTAAGTGTGCAGGCCATCATTAGGAAAAAAAAAAAGGAAGGAAGGAAATCTAACAGGAGTCCAGCCATGTTGCAGCCAAAACAGATTTGTTCACAAGGGAAAACTGCTTTCTACTCCATGCCCAAAGTCCACTGCATTGGGTGACTATATTACATCTAAGTAATAACAATGGCTTACAACTGAAACATTAAGGAAGGAAATCTAACAGGAGTCCAGCCATGTTGCAGCCAAAACAGATTTGTTCACAAGGGAAAACTGCTTTCTACTCCATGCCCAAAGTCCACTGCATTGGGTGACTATATTACATCTAAGTAATAACAATGGCTTACAACTGAAACATTTAAAAAATAGAAACTGAAGGTTTATTTTAACTACTCAAGAGCAAGCTACTTGAACTAATGCAACCAAGGCCAAAACTGAAAAATAAAAATAAAAATCACCAAATGGTTCAAAGTGCAGACTATGCAAAGAAGCAGAAGAAAGAGTACATCATATACTCAGCTCATGGAAGAAAATCCACAAAGTGATTATAAACAATGACCCAACACAATTGCCAAAACGATTCACTGGAATATCCATAAAAATTATGCACCAGTGATGAAAAATTGGTGGACATATAGAAAAGGGTGGTTGAAAATATACTGGTTAAAATATTGCAAGATTTTGGAATACAAACTGATCAAGTCGTGGTGCATAACACACCAGATTTAATTGTCGTTAAAACAAAGAAAGGGTGGATAATTGAGGTGGCAATACCAGGGGATAGTAGAATAGAAGGCAAAGAATTGAAGATCTCAAAGTATCAATATCTGAAAAATGAATTTGAAAGATTGTGGCAAAACCAACTGTGGAGATCCCAGTGGTTATCAGGACATTAGGTGCCATACCAAAGAAACTTGGACGATACTTAGAAAATCTGCATATTGCCAAGTACTTGGATCCACACACATATTATCCTGATACAATGTGATCTCCTAGGTTCTTGGGAAAATTTTTAATGCATATGAAGGACAATACTAGCTAAAGAACCGGCAGCTGTGATTTCATATTGCTGTATATAATAATGCATATAAAGCCAGATTTGAAAAGACAGCAACACATAGCAAATGAAGACATGGTGGACTGCCATGCAGAATCAATACAAGATCACGTCAACTCATTACAAACAACGGCATTGACAAAGTACTGTAGTAACAAGGGTGCGTTGGAATATCTGCAAGAAATACTATTTGCCTGCAAGCAAGAAATGGTGAAACCACAAAATAGACAAAGTAATAGAAAATAAAGAAGCTAAAACTCTGGGACTTTAGAATTCAAACATGCAAGGATTTGCCATACAACACCCCAGACTTAACAACTGTTGATAAGACACACATAAAAGTCTGGATAGTGGACTTTGCAATACTTGGAGGCAGCAGAATAGAAGAGAAAGAACTGGACAAAATCACAAAATACAAAGAGTGGCAAATAGAACCACTGTGGCAAAAGAAAGCAAAGGTAGTACCAATATTAATATTGGGTACAATTCCAAAGCATCTGTAGTACCACCTGAACACCATCGGCATTGACAAAATCACCATCAGTCAATTGCAAAGGGCAACTTTACTTAAAACAGCTTACATCCTGCGACAATATCTTTTATATATTATTAAACAACATCTGCCTATCCTAGGTCCTTGGGAAGGACTCAATGGGTGGACAAAAATCCATCTGACTGACTGACTGATCATAATAATAAAGTAGTTGTTACTGTTGTTGTTGTTTGGGAAGGAAACCTACTAGTAAAAAGACATATCTGGCTTCAGAGGTTTTTGTAGGGCACTCTGGCCAACCTTTTGCTTCCTGGGACCAAGATTAATGAAGTCCCATTTTGCCCTAATAATTTTGCTTGCTACTGCAAGGAACACTAACCCTGTAAGGACTGTTGGGAATATTGACTCCTCCCCACGACACCATCGCTGTGTGCTTCATTGGCTTCTTGGGCAAGTAGGAACAGTTATAGGTGCCATTGCCGTTATCCTTCACTGAGACATCTACCGGCGATCCTTCAGAATCCTGAGATAGAAAAATCAAAAATCATCTTTTTGCAGGCCAATGTCTTTCACCACAATTTCTTCACTTTCCCCATCATGGAGAAAGCACTTCTCCAATTCCTTTAGAGCAACTTTCTAACGAGGTGCCCTCCAGATGCACTGGGGCTAACAGAGGCAGAATTTCCAAATAGTGCTCAATTCCTTATACTTCCCACTCATGTTAAATCCCAATCTAGACAGATACACCATTTAGACACCCGTTGGGGAAGGCATCTTTTAGCAATGGAGAATCCTGTGCCCATTGCTGATCTCACCTGTACTTGCACCTTGAGAGGTGCCTTTCCACCACTCCTTGCATCAACTGTGAACTCTGCAGGCTTGTTGACTGCAACACCAGTCTTCTCTAGGCCTGGGCCATGTGCTTTTACCTTGAAAGGAGTTGGAAGAGAACCGTTAACTGAAAAACCTCTGCTGACCATCACGACACACACACACACACACACCCTATCAATTTTGCTAAGAGATTTTAGAATGTAGAATCAGCCAGAAAACCAGAATTAAAGTTGAGAGATTTTAGAAGGTAGGATCAGCCAGAGAACCAGAATTAAAGTTGCATAAAGTCCTGAACAACTGGCACAAAAGACCTTCCGTTTCGTTGTTTTCATTTGGGAGACCTGCTCGAAATTCCCTTTGCAGATTTCCCCAATCACGATAGCAAAAAACCCCTTGATTTATATTATTTTCCCAAGGAAACAATAGCTTTAAACCTCACATGCAGACACAGCTTTAAAAAGACATTCTTAAAGATATGATCTGCAAACACTCCCCCACCCGAGCCAGCCACAGATGGCCAAATGACTGTCTATTAACTGTTCTCCTACCACAGAAGCATCTGCACACAAAACTAAAGCCAGGATGCACAAAAAACAAAAAACAAACATAACCCTTAGTGAGCACACCTCTCCGGCAAAGAGGTACTTGCCTTCTCAGGGTAGAAGTCCTTGGGAGCAGCCTTGATTTCTGCCATGAAGGGACTGAGTTTGATGTCTTCGTTGTTGCAGAGCACATGGACTGCATATTCCCCTGGCTCCTGGGGCCAGTAGCGCACATCGCAGGAGCCATCTCCCTTGTCATCACACTCGATCTTTGCCTGTGAGGGACCCTCCACTGAGAAGCCTTCAAGGAACAGAGAGAGAATGAATCAGAGAAAGAAGATCATTTATTTTATACCACTTTTAAACGGCAAGCAAAGCATACAAGGAACAATGTTCTGAATATTCAATGTTCTGATATTCTGCTACTAATCCAGCCATCCCTCTGATGCCTTCCAGGTGTTTTAGGCTAATAAGATTTCTCTAATTTCACAACAGCACTGAAATGCAACATGCCTAGAAACCATAAGGTTGGGAAAAGTTGGATCATACAAACCAAGATTCTCAAAATCATCTATAAACTAATGACAAAAAAAATGCTACAAGCCTCCTGTCCTTAAAAGGGAATGTGATGAAATGAAATGCTTTGCAGTAAAAGAAAGTAAAGGGTTAATTGGACAATTCCATGTAAATAAGGCAGGACAGACAGCTAAGGGAGAGGTGGGAGGAGGAGGAGGAGGAGGAGGAGGAGGAGAAAGAGGCAAGGGATGGAGTAAAAATTGGAAAGGTAAAGGATGATTCTCTAGAGCAGGGGTGTCAAACTCCTGGCCCACGGGCCGGATGCGTCACACGCTGGCCACGCCCACGCCTGGTTTAGCAAAGGGGAAAAAAGTCCCGATACGTCACGTGATGCTGCCATGACACGAGTTTGACACCCCTGCTCTAGAGCACGCACGCGCACACACACACACACACACACACACACAGTGGCAGTCCTTAGGGAAAAATGTCTGTGGATAAGCGCAGAGTTCTCAACCTCTGAACAGAAACAAGCTTTATCCATATGATTTGTTCAAACAAAATGATTTTATAAACAATCTCTAAACAAAGGAAAGACAGATCATAGACAAAGACATAATAACCCTTTCCCCCTATGGCCAAGAAGCCACTAGTTAAAGAGGTGATCATATCAATATAAAAATTCCAAATGTATTATTCTGGGCCAGTGGCAGTGATGTATTAAATGTATTAAACACTCATCTCACAAGGAGGCTTGGTCAGGGGAGAGACCCCCAAGTTAGCAGCACTGCAAAATGCCACAGTTCCCTACAAAGGTTATAACATCCAGTAGGGCCATTGATTACCTCAGCTAGTGGGAAAGTATAAGGGTAGAGACAGTTCTTCAGAAAAGTCTGGCCTCTGTGCAAAGATATTTTAAAGAGGTGACGTATAACATTTTAAGTCATGTCCAGACACTGGAAGCCCACAGAATTCTTTATAGAGCAGCTGGGATTCTCATGAAAATCAACCATCCTCAAGGAAGCTCCACATGTGGAGTAAGTTAAGATGACCGCCTCCAATATTGAAATTATCCAAATGTGCCTGTTGAAGAGACTGAATGGGGCAAAACTATTGCGCAGGCTGGATGAAAAAAAGGAACTGAGAAAACAGGCCAAAGCAGTTCCTTTTCCCCTACAAGGGAGGAAAGTTCTCAACAGACATTTGGATGGATTCCCCAGATTAGGGATGTATTGGGGTTTTTAATCCTTATAACTGCCCAGAGACACTTGTGGGAAGTGGGAGGATGTAAATTATATAAATAAGTTGCATGAACATGGAAATGCAAGATAGAAGACCACTTACCTAATGTGCCAACGTCATCCCCAATGGCTTCTACTACAAAATCTGCCGACTTGCCCACGACACCTCCTTCCAAACCTGGCCCCCAGGCTCGCACCTTCTGGTTTGTGCATTCTGTCCCAACTCTCACCTCAAACGGGCTACAAGTTAAGAGGTAAAGTTTTATGTTCTGCTTCAGTAATAGTTATCCTTGTAAAGAGAACCCTATGACGGTCTTTCCCAACCAGACGTCTCCTTTCTAGGAACTAAAACTCAATGCACCTGAATGCTGATTGTTCAGACTTGCTCTACTGATACTCTCAGTGGAAACTTATCTACCACAATCTTCCATCAAGATGTAGAACAAAAGAATTACTGAATTCTTCTATTTGCCTCATTTTGGTCAGCAAATTCCAAAACTGAACACACGCAAAGTATCTTCACCTAAATCATGCTTATGTTCTTTTTTTTAAAATTATTTTTATTTATTTTTTTCAATATAAACATTCCATCTTCTCTTAAACAGTGTGTCATCTGGGTACAAATATCTCTGTGCAATAACCATCAGAATTTACAACATCATTCACTACATTGATATTAATTCTCTAATCTTACAATTATAGTATATTAAACAATTGAGCATATTTTTTCCTCTTAACATATCTACTAATAAAAATATAATAATAATATTAAGCATAATAATCCTCATAATCATAATACTAACAATTATCATATTGTTTACATCTCTACCTTAATATATTTTCTGCTCTTCTTTAATCTCCTGCTTATGTTCTATATAAGCAACCTTATAAGTAACCTGTTTGGCCCAGTTGTGTATCACAGAACTTTAAACCTTTCCTCTCCACAGTCTCAGGAGCCTGAACAGACACTCTTCAATAATAGTCGTATCTTTCTTGCCCCCATCTGGGTTTTGTCCTCCATCTCACCTGCGGGGGATGTGCTGCCCTCCCCAAGTTATTGTGACAGTATAATTGCCAGGTACGGTTGGGTAGTATTCAAAACCATATACTCCATCACCCAGGTCCTTCTGCTTGATACGTTCTTCTAATCCTTCTGCAAAGAGAGAGAGACGATTGCAATGATCAAATCAAGCCAGCCCTATAATTAGTCACAATGAGGCAGCTTCCTCAGATAGCTAATTTGTAGTGGCTGGGGGAAAAAAATCCCCAAGGGATTGTTGTGGGTTTTTTGTAGAAAGTGAGAAGCATTTCTGCATTTTTCTATCCTAGGTCTTATAAATTTGATTTTGGAGGAGGGGGAGAATTTGATAATGCTTTGGGTCAGATCCCTGATCACAGCAACTAAACTCCCTTTTGTATAGGGGGAAAAACAATACCCAAGAAACAATAATATTTAAGCTACTCATATGAACCTCATGCATGTATCCCATGTCATGAAATACAACCCCGCAGCTTATTGCACACTGCATAGGAGCAAGCCCAATACAGTACTTAGAGATTTGAATCTGAATGCCCATGTGACCATGAAGTTGATTGAGTTGCCTTGACAACTGACCATGCCTTTCTGAAGTTTAACCTGAAATTAAACCTTAGCATTTCTTGGGAAAGAAAGCGTGGAATGTAAAAGAAGGAAGCATTCAGGTAATCATCACTTAATGTCCAGTTACTTAGCAACTATGCAAAATTGCAATGGGCCTCCCCCCTGAACTACTACTGTTTTTGGACTGCGCTCCACCCCACCCCCACCCCAATGGTCACACAATCACATTTTAGGCACTTCGCAACCAGTTCACATTTACAGCTGTTTACAGTGTCCCGTAGCCATGTGACAGCAATTTTTTGGGCATTTTTTGCGAGTTTCCAGTGTTTACTTCCAATTTCTGGCAAAAAATGCCCATTGGGGAAAACAGACTCATTTAATGACTACAGTGTTTGCTTAACAACTGCAGCATTTGCTTAACAACTGTTGCAAAAAAAAAGGTAATTATTTGGTGCTTAATGACCACCACTACAACTGTAATTCCAGACTCAATTATGTTAAATAAGTCAAGGACCATCTGTACTACAAATTGTCATTGAGCAATGCTATCATCTTACCCTTATTTATTTAGCATATCGTATAACATACACGGACTAGCAATATAAATGAACATTTCAACTAGATTAGTAGAACCCAACAAAATATAAATGTCAAAAAAATCTATGTTGAAACACCAATGTCTAGGCCATCTAACCATTGGAGCACAGCATTGTTTATATTTTAAAAAATCAGATTCTGGACTGGTATATGCCACCAGCTTACAGTTGGCCATGATGTGATCTACAGTTTGACATGGGACCCCGCAGTCACACTGAGGGGAGGATACTATGCCCCATTTATATAGAGTGTCCCGGCAGATGCCATGTGAGGTGCGAATCCTATTCTGGCATCTTTTTTGTGGGGTCTTCTCGCCCTAATAGAAGAGGTAAGACTGCTGAGCATAAAACCCATCCTGTCTTTCAATGTTGAGCAGGTGTTTTCATTAAATAGCCTTATTTTCTTACCATAGAAACTGAAATCTTAGCTTTCTCCAGGCCTGGATCAAACAGGCCTGGCCCAGCTCACCTTCAAGCTTCAGTGTAATCTACTATTTGGCAACAGCAAAATTCCGGATGTCATTAACATTCCCCAATGTATCTTTGGGATCTTTGTAGGTAAGAGCCCCCAAGGGAATAAACTGAAGCAGCCACGCTCTCAAGATTTTTATCTTCCTGGCTCAGGCTTTTTAAGGTTGCCTGAGGCAGAGTTGCCCAACCCTGTTTGAGGTTTGAAATGAGGGTTACCGCTGTCAAATCCCGCATATCTCCAATGTGCAGGCTAATTACACTTGCCTTCTAGAAGGCCCAAGAATTTAACACGTCCATAGGCAAAAAAAATGAGGCTCCCTGACACTGTAGTTTTAGAAGAGTTGTATGCATTTATTGAGACTGGGTATTAATGACAAAAAAGAAAAAAAGAAAAAAGAAAACACCCCAAGAAACATACTTCAACTACTAATGTCCAGTAGTTACATCTTACTTCATTCTCCAAAAGCTAAATTTTGCCCTCACTGGATCTCTTTCATAATAAGTTAGCCTCCCTGTCTCCATGTCTATCCTTTGCACCCACTCCATAACACGCAATGGCCAGGCTGAGGTCTGCTTAAGGTGAGAGTATGTTGACATTAGACATTTTCTCTTTTGTTTACTGCAGAGGTCTTCAAACTTGGCAACTTTAAGACTTGTGGACTTCAACTCCCAGAATTCTCCAGCCAGCTATGCTGGCTGGAGAATTCTGGGAGTTGAAGTCCACAAGTCTTAAAGTTGCCAAGTTTGGGGACCTCTGGTTTACTGGGTCCAAGCTGGCTCACTAATTTTGAGACATTTCAGGATTAGAAGCATCACGCCAGGAGGTATGTTTCAAAGGGATGCTCTACTTACAAAGGATAAAGGTTTAGTTTCCTCTCCCTTGGGCCTCCTAGACATGCTAGGAGATAACTATGATCCCTAGAATTAATGCCCAATGTCAGGATGGCACCAGACAAGAGACGAGTGAATTAAGCTTCAGTCAGCCATTCTTTCAGGATATAAAATTTATTCCTCTATTTTGGATATACTAGCCTGCCATGTTAGAAAAAAAAGAGACTACTAGACACAGAAATTGAAAGCCTAGATAAGAACCAGAAACTTTTATATACCTATCAAACATCAACAGCAAAACACAACAGATTCTCATCTAATTTAGTTTCATGGGCAACAACTCTGTGCAATACAGGTAGTCCTTGACTTATGTCTACAACTGAGCCCAAAATTTCTGTTGCTAAATGAAACATTTGTTAAGTGAGTTTTGCCCCATTTAACGACTTTTCTTGCCACAGTTGTTAAGTGGATCAATGCACTTGTTAAATTAGTAACACGGTTGTTAAGCGAATCTGGCTTCCCCATTCACTTTGCTTGTCACAAGGTCCCAAAAGGTGATGACATGACCCCAGGACACTGCAACCGTCATAAACATGAGTCAGTTGCCAAGCGTCTGAATTTTGATCACGTGACCAGGGGGATGCTGTAACAGTTGTAAGTGTGAAAAATGGTCATAAGTCACTTTTTTCAGTGATGTTGTAACTTTGAACGGTCAACTAAAGGAACTGTTGCAAGTCGAGGACTACCTATAGTTCCATTGTGGCCACTTACTAGCTATTCATAGTGATTAGTACCAAACATCAACCAAAGAGACAAGAAAGTGTAAGTCTCTGAACAAAAACAGCTCCAGCATGACTTTGAACACTGGGAAAGTGCAATAAGGAGCTAACACCAGACACCGGATGAAATTAAACAGGTTCGTTTATATACAATCAAACTCCATTCCCCCCCACCTCAAAAAACCCCCACTCATGTAAAATGCAAACCCACAACAGGGAAGAATACATCTAGGGGACTTACTTGGGCCTTTGATTGTGACCTTGAGCTCACCGCTGCCAGCGCCCTTGGTGTACACCTTAAAGTCTGCAGTCTCTTTTACTCGTACCCCCTTGGGTTGCAGGCCTCGACCCACCGCTCGGCAAGCATTGGGGTTGCATGCTGCAGCAGCAGCAGCAGCAGCAGCAAAAGAAACAAGGAGAAACAAGAATTCAGTAGGATGCAATTCTCTAGAAACAGACAACATTCCACTACCTAAATATGCAGATTCTTTCCATCATTAATATGCTGGGTACCCACATGAAAACAAGGGAATGGGGTTTTAAAGTTATAGGCTGCCCCACAGACACAACTGACATGCACTTCTGTCACATTTCCTCCACCCTCGTTTGCCATGTGAAATACCATTAGCCCTGGGTCCAGGCGCGCAGCAGCTGGAAGGAGATGAGGGTCAGCAGAGATCCAGGGAGATGGCTCTTCAGAGAAGAGAGGACAGAAGAGAGGAGAGCTGGCCAGCATAGGAGAAGGTAGGCAGAAAGGAGAGGACAGAGGTTAGCATAGAGTAGAGCTTTACCCTCTTCTGGCCAGAAAGAGGAACCCAAGCAGAGTGAGTGATAATAAGGACAATAAGGCCCATTGTCAAGCCCAGAAGACTCACCTTGTCCCACAGTGACTGTGTATGGGCTGCGAGGGATGGGAATCCCGCCAAAGGTAATGTAGATGGTGTAAGCGCCCTCCAAAGTGGGCTTGTAGGAGCAGCGATATGTGCTATTGCCTTTGTCTTCCAGTTGCTGCTCAACTGTTCCTTTCTTGCCAGTGGGATCTTGGATGATTACCTCAAGTTCTCCAACCCCAGCACCTGGGACAGTAATAAGACAACTTAAATATCACATGCACCGTATCTTGTTTAATCCTTCAATGCTGCATTGCATGGTGGGAAAAAATTTGTTTTATCAGTGGCAATTTATCAAAGCAAACTGGCCTGGACAATATATGCGAATAGACCAACTCTAAAGGCACTTTCATTCTTTCCATATGAATGATTTCTGTGGAGATATGCCCCTGGAAAACCCAGCTCCTAAAAGTAGACTTCCTTGCCTCCCACACCCATTTGCATTTGAAATCACAGAAATGGTAAGTACTCAGGTTTCCATTCTCTACAGATCAATGTTTCATCAAGTATTATTGCTCGAACTTTTTTCACCAACATTCCAAGCCTGCTGTTCTTTAAAGCGTCAAAATTATGTAAATGCTTTCTCCATTAGCAATTATTACTTTAGGGCAAACAGAATTTTCATCATTAAATGCATTCTACTCCCTCATTACAAAACCATTTTGCCTTTTTAAAAGTTAGTCCTCCTTAACTGGTGCCCCTAGATCTTATTGGGACTACAGTGCATTGCCCAGAATTCTCAACCAGAATGGCAGTTAGATTGCCAGCTTATTTGGAGGGCACTCAGTTGGCAAAGGCAATCTTAAAATCTCAACAATGTTGATATGGAGAAAGATGACGGCTGGAACTGCTATTTGACCCAAAGCGTAGTTTAAATTTGAATTCTAGCAATTGAACAAACTATCAAACCCTATTCATGCAGGTGAAAGATCTAACTTCTTAGAACAGAGTTCAGTTTATAGTACTTATACTGCTTCCTCTGCATACAGTATGGCATTCTGATGTAAGTTATCTAGTAAAAACATTTTGAAAAACTATCAGAAAACTTTTTGTTCAACATCTCTGTATATTTTGCTTCAGACTTTGCTCAGGGCTCATAATACAAACCACAAAGGAAAATAAATGGGAAGAGTCCTGATAAATTTAGAATGTAAATGCTCTAGAACAGCCTTCAATTGGGATTTAGCAAAAATTTCATGAGCGCTAGATACAGCAAGCAATACAAGTAAACTGCTTACCAGCAGCTGTTAAAAATCTAATAATCTTTAATGTCTGAAGACTTAAAGCTACTCGCTTCCTAACTATATGTACAAAAAGCAACAATGAGAGATGTCTTGTTTTGCAAACCGCAACTAGGAGAAAGAATTTTTTTTTTTTGTACAACAAGAATAATCTGTTTCAGGATGGGCAAGTGAAAGAAAAAAACCTTTCCAAGAAGCTGATATTTTTGGATTAAGTTGAGAGTTTCAGAACTGATATCATCCAAGCCCTACATCATTGTTTGATTTTATATCATGCCAAGTTCAATAAGAACAGGCTGAGCAGCTTAAGATACTCAGTGACTTAAATGCTACAATTATTCATATTCTTGAAAGGAACATGTACAATGTGTAGTTCTACCATTAGTAGTCTGTATCTCCCCCCTCCCCCATACACACACACCTCACTCAACAGTATTCAAGGATAAAATGACATTCTAAATCAATGTCTAGGCAACCATTCCTTTAACCATACCCTTGACACTGAAGCTAGTGAGTTATTCTAGAGGAATCATGCTTCCAAATGGGAAGCCCCACATTCGGATCTACAAGACAAGCTATTTGCTCATGATATACTTGCTGGCATTCTCTGCAATCCATGAAAGGACACTAAAATCCTTGAACAGAGTCCTTTAACTCTTTCATCAGCTTCAACTATTACAACCTGGAAATTAGCTTGAAACTAGGAAACATTTGCTATTCCTTTTGGTAATCAAAGCCTCTGAGAGCAGTCCTGAAGCCACATAGACACCTGAGAGAGACACAGAATCATTGTCTTATAAACTTTCCAAAAAGTACATTTTCATTGGTACAATTTTCTATCCAGGCTGCTATCTGCCTAGGATCCACCCCCTTCACTGACCAGCAGTAAAGATTTCAAAGTAGGTAGTCTTGTTGGCTATGTTGCCAATGGGTTCGAGGCCAGGGCCTTGAGCAGTGACCTTGCTGGCATCACCATGGGATTTGTCCACATTCACCTCAAAAGGGCTCTTGGCAATGTGCTGCCCAGCAAACAATACCGTTACCTGGAACAAAAAAGGAAGGAAGTCAGAGGAGGGGGGGGGCATTCAAAACACTTCTGAGTGTTCTTCCATTCACTGCCACTATATTCATGCTTACCTTGTGGACACCTGTCACTTTAGGCACATACCACACTGAGAATGTCCGATTCTTGTCATTGTTAGCGATGACCTTAGCCTAGGAGATAAATAGGACAAGTTGAGCAGTCATTACGTAGACCAAAACAGTTCAACTTCCCACCCCAGATCCCATCCACTCTTCCCAGTATGCTTCTGAAAATACTTACTTCTTCACGATGGCCAGCTGGATCCTCTACATAAACCAGCACCTCACCATGACCAGCACTGATGGTTTCTACGGTGAACTCGGCCTTCTTCTTCACCATGTTACCCGTGGGTTCAATACCTAAAATTAACAACGATACAGAGGATGTGTGATCGGTCCTGGATTCCTGCTGTCAATGGTGCCAGGGTAGCACTTTGGCCAAGATAGGAAGCGCCCCTGAAAAATTTCTTCCTGTGCATTTTCAAGTTATCTATGCCAGCTGTCTCTAATTAGCTGCTTTCCAGCTATGTACAGCTACATTTCCTATCCACCCCAATACTTCCAGAGGACAATGTTAGAGAAGTCTGATCAATGTATTAGCTCCAAGTCATAAACCATTGCTCGCAGATGACGGTTGAGTCCTTATACAACATATAAAGCAAATGGAATGGAATGATTTACATCTTAGTGTGATGTAAACTCAACAATTAGTCATCCAAAATTCCTACTTTAACAGCCAACCTATTCAGTCACCAGTCTCCAAGATACGTAAGCGACAGACACACTAAGCCCTTATCTTTGATTTGTGACTCACCTGGCCCGTAAGCTCTGGCTTTCTTGGGATTGAGCTTTGGTCTGAGAGGAGCTCCTGGCTTTAGCTTGGCTTTAGGGAACTGAGAGAGGTATGTCATCACCGAGTGCTCATCCACGTTGGGATCTACAATTTCTTCTGGAGTGATCACCTACAGAGAATACAGAATTGCTGCAGAGATGCAACCCAAGTATGTGCACCTCAAGGTGCAGCAGTTTATTTTGGAGCAAATACAACAAAACACACCAACAGCCCTATCAACATTACCCATTGTCAAGCCCTGCTTCGTGCGGAGTTCTGTAGGGGACAGAATAAGTATTCTTTGCTTACCTGTGGGATGCCCAGCCAATCATCAGCTTGCTGCATAGCTTCACGAGCATTGTTGGCAGGTTTGCTAGCATCCCATGAATCCCAGTCAGGGCACAAGCCTGTTTTGAGAGAGGTCCCATGACTTCATTAACCAGAGACAGTAAAATTATTTTCCTACAGAGACTTTTAGCAGGGTGAACTATTTTATCTGCTCCTCTATTTTAGCAAACAGGCCATTCCCAGGTCAGAAAATTCCCAGAAATAAGAGCACAAGCCACATGATGTACTATATTTTTTTAAAAGGTATTTATTTATCATATTTATATGGCTGCCCAACTCACAAGAGCTGCAAATTATGCAAAGTAACAAGCTAGCTACACATCTTACCAACTCTAGAGAACAGCAATATCTGAACTCTGAGAAAGATACAGTATGTTGCATTCATCTTGCTCAGAAGTCAAGAATTGCATGAATTATTATATTCCAAGCTAAAAAGTCTCTTGCCAGTGATTGGTTACTATTCCTCCTTGAAAGGGAGATTTTAAATGATATTGGCCAATTCAGTCTTCCTCATCCTAGGACTCTCCAAGAGGAGCATTACTGCATTTCCCATCATCTCCAACATTCATTGCCAAACCAGCAATTGTAGTCCAGCAAATGTGCCAGATGGGAAAAGCTAAACTTGTTAGTAGTTTTACATATCGGTAGTACAATAAATACAGAAATGATAGCCAGAGTGAAATAATATCTATGTAGACACCATTCATTTGCATCCCACAAGCACCAAAATAAGACAATAGACCCCTACCTACCTGGGGCACAGCTGTCAACCAGAGCTCCAAGAGCCCGGCCACTCTGCCAATCCTTGCTGAAGTTTGTGATGGGCAGCTGGGGCAGTTTGTTTTGGATCCAGCCTAGCAATCGCTGCTTGGGAGTTTGTTTCTTGGCTTCTTCATCATCTTCCTCATCCCACATGGGCATGGAGATGGAATAATGCAGGATCAATGTCCAAATCAAGCCCAGAATCAGCTTCAGGTTCCCATCCACAATAGCTTTACTGTCTGAGAAATTCAGAAATACAGATCAGCATTCACATCAGAAGAGATTCACCAAGATTTCCACTTGTTAACCACAGAAAACCCCAAGTCCCACCACTATCCTGTTCCATATCAAGGAAATCTATCCCCCCCCCCATTCTTGTTTAATAACAGAGTAAGGGAAAGACCAGTCTAGCCCCCCAGGTGTGGTGGGCTTCACAATTCTTCTTGGTTCCCCCCACCATAGAACTGCTACCTATAAACAGGTCCATAGTTTAAACTAAGCCATGTTTAATGAAGTACATTTGGAAGATTCACACAATGTACTAAATCATAGGTCATGTTTATGAAACACAGTGGCTAGATTTTCACATCATCATATGCAATATCCAAGTGCCTTGGGCAAACAGAGTTGCACAGACAATTCACCTGCTCAAATGAAAGTCACTGTTACAAATATACATAGACCACATCAGTGGTGAAATCCAATTTTTTTTTTATTACCGGTTCTGTGGGCGTGGCTTGGTGGGCGTGGTGTGGCTTGGTGGGTGTGGCAGGGGAAGGATACTGCAAAATCTCCATTCCCACCCCACTCCAGGGGGAAGGATATTGCAAAATCCCCATTCCCTCCCCACTCCTGGGGGAAGGATACTGCAAAATCTCCATTCCCACCCCACTCCAGGGGGAAGGATATTGCAAAATCCCCATTCCCTCCCCACTCCTGGGGGAAGGATATTGCAAAATCTCCATTCCCA
>QLTV01002677.1:1794645-1868372 GCA_003457575.1 Thermophis baileyi
TCTACATGTTTCTTGCGACCCTGTTGACTATATGCAACAAAACGTTTGATGGTTCTGTGATCATGCCCCAATACTGTAGCAATTTCAAGAGTGCTGCATCCCTCTGACAGACTTTTTACAATTTTTGACTTTCCAGTCTCACTTATATCTCTTTTTTAGCCCATTTTGCCTGAGGAAAAGAAGCTGCCTAATAATTATGCACACCTTGATATAGGGTGTTGATCTCCTTAGGCCACACCCTCTCTCATTACACAAATACACATCACCTGATATGCTTATATCCACTAAGCATTCAAGTTTATACAGCTTGCAGGTGGAAAATATGCATGACAATGATGATATGGTCAAAATACTCACTTGCCTAATACTTGTGCACACTGTGTATAAGTCTAAGTGCTATTGCTATTGCTAAATGTGGCCCGGTTGCCCAGAGCCTAAAGTGTGGTTCCGTGATCATGGAGGGGGCCTGTCAGAACTTTGAATCCGGGTCATAAGTACTCCCAGGTGGGTCCATCAGTAATCCATGTTTAACCACCATTTGCAATTACAATGATAAAAGAGTAAGTTTGTGACCAATCCTCACATTTACAACCTTCACAGGACTGTAAAGCAAAGGAGAGCTGAAGTAAGATAATAAGTACCATCCTGATTTCACTTAGTGACCATTTAGTTTAACGACTGAATTGACAGTTCCAATTTTTTGGTCACTAAATGATGACCACCTGTATACCATATTAATTTTCTGCCACATATTTTTTATGCATAAAGAGCTACTTA
Source organism: Thermophis baileyi (assembly GCA_003457575.1). NCBI lineage: Eukaryota > Metazoa > Chordata > Lepidosauria > Squamata > Dipsadidae > Thermophis > Thermophis baileyi. The sequence continues at coordinate 1,795,423 of QLTV01002677.1, forward strand.
GAGGGAGCATGTCTCAAATCCTGATTCTGGAGTGCAGAACAACAGCTACTGTACATCCTAGGTGCATCATGAAGGAAATAGTGCCTTAAGAGACAAAGCAAAACAGATGGAACTGCTAAATTCATTTGGAAGGCTTGCACGATTTTTATTCTGGACTCAGAGAGGCACCGTAGCTGTTTTTAAGCACGGCATGGAAAGAGTAAAAAGCTAGCTCAGCACACCATTTTTCTTGATTGCTATCACTCACAGCCCTGATCTGGCAATGCATCACAAGCTTGAGGCTCCTGTTACTGGCAGATCTTAAGAGAAAGAACAGTAAATGGCCCCAAATCTGCAGAATGAAGTCATAAATCAGTCCGTTTATTTTTGCTGAATAAAATGCATAAAGGGGAGAGACCTCCCCTACTCTCATTAAGCTTCTGAATTAATCATTTGCTGAGAGGGCTCGATTTTCTTTTAGCCAATTCCCCAGTTTTGTTTTATGGTTTTTGAGGGAGTCACAGATCTCACATTCCACACGCATTCCATGAAGTACAAGGGGCCTAGACTTAGATCAAGCATATATATTCTTAGTTCATGTGACATAAATCTTACATAGTATCCACATATGCATATGGTGTAGCAATAGTATTTGAAGAGCTGAGGTGGCGCAGTGGTTAGAGTGCAGTACTGCAGGCTACTTCAGCTGACTGCTAGCTGCAGTTCAGCAGTTCAAATCTCACCGGCTCAAGGTTGACTCAGCCTTCCATCCTTCTGAGGTGGGTAAAATGAGGACCCAGATTGTTGGGGGCAATATGCTGACTCTGTGAACCGCTTAGAGAGGGCTGTAAAGCACTATGAAGCGGTATATAAGTCTAAGCGCTATTGCTATTGCTATTTGGGTCCAACATGAATAGTATTATACTTCAGCAAGCCCGACCTTCAGTACCCACTAAGAATACATTTTCCATCATCTTCACCTAATAGTTTTTTTTATGAATGTGTGCTGAGCAGAGTCACCCAGTTGGGGCAACTATACAAATTGAATAAATAAGTAACAGCCCAGTCATTGACTAGGGATGGTTGGAATTTGCAGTGTGACATATCTTAAGGATGTTCATTGGGGAAGTATGGCCAAGGTCCACATAGAAGTCTCCCATTAAAAGCAGAATATCATGCCATCCTTATAAGGACCATTTCCAGCAGCAGAGTTATTCTGTTGAAGGAGTCTTGTGGCACAATAAAGTTTTAATGGATTCTGGCTTTCTTCACCTGTGTTCTCACAGTGCCTTGAACTAAAATCCAGCTAACTAGTGTAAAAACGTGTGTTTGTCTCTAACAATTCACATATAGACCATCTGGTACTTTAGACCTATTCTGGATCGTCAGAAACTATATAAGAATGATATGTATAGCCCTCTTGTATCATTCTTGAGAGTATGTGAATAAGCCCCTGGCCAAACTGAGCTTTCCCTCCCAGCCACCCCTACCCACGCAGCCTTATGTGCTGTTCAACAGGTCAAGGAGTCAGAGTTTGAGTGTATTCGGAGAACACCCAGCACTACTAAGTCAAATAAACCTTTAACAAAAGGGGCAGGAGGACAGAGAAGACTCGGGATTCAGAAGTCAGCATCCAAAGGAAAAGAGTGAGATTTGCAAGCCCAACTTCACTTCCCCAAGTATAAATTCTCCGCAGGTGTGAAGTCCCAAGCATCTCATTCTGCCCTGCCCAGAGAAATGCTGGGATGGGAACCCCCTTCTAAGAGGTCCCCAGGAGATGCACAGCCCACAGCTTTAAGCTTTAATGTCGAGTTCTGCCGCAGATTCACACACTGAGCAGGGCTAAGCAACCCATGCCTTCTTCACTAATTTGGGGGAGGGGGACCAGATAGGAAGAAGGCAAGCGAAGAAACTGTCTCCCCACCCTGCACTGCACCGCCCACCCAGCCACACACACACACACATAACCCTGCGCAGGCTGCTCCAGCATTTTTTAGCCTTATATGGAATGGCCGGCAGGCAGCGGCTTCTCCATCCCAACAGGATCCTCCTTCCAGGGGGAGGGGAAAGAATAACCCTTCTGCAGGCTAGATTCAGCCCCTCCCTCCTGGCTTGCTCCCCCTCCCCCCCATGCTTCCTGCCTCCCAAAGAGGAGGAGGAAAGGGCTTCCTAGCCCACCCATCTGTGTGCCCAAATCCAAGGAGGAAGAACTGAAGCAAATGGAATAGCCAGCCTACATATGTTAATAGGGAAGGATGGAGGCCAATCCCGCATGCCCATTCACTGCTTCCTTCCTTCCTATCCACCCTACCCACCAGCAGACAGACATGCATATACGTGCACCCACATGTATACCAGACCTAAGCTTCACTTTTTACAGCCTGGAGACACACTTTTTGCCTCTATTTCTCAGCCACTGTGAGGTTGAGTCAGCGTCTGCAGTCCAGTGATTCAGTACATCAAACTGCAACGCTCAACTTCCCTTAATTCCCAGGCTAGAACTTTTACCAGGACCAGGGCCAGTTAGTAACAGAAATGTTTCCCATTGAGTATCCCCACTCCTAATTTGGGAGAAAAGACACATTTTCCTTCCCCCTCCCTATTCGAACGGAAGACTACTTTAGAGCTGCTGCCCCTAACTGTAATGTTATGCAGTATGTAGCAAATTTACTACAACAGCCCTCTAGGATTGTGATGTTGGGCAAGCTCAAATGCAGATGCAAACGATTTCAGAGTGATCTACCAAGGGTGTTCTTTTCAAGAGTGCTTTGTATATTTATCATAAGCCTGCCTTCAAATTGCAAGCTTCACCCTCTGCCACCAGCAGCCAGTAGTTCAACCAGAAGTCCATGCAAGCCTAAGAATTGGCTGGTTTTGTTCCTCTTTATATTATTTCTTCAGTCTCATGAATTACAAATCAGTGTCTTTCAGAGCTAACCCTGTATTACTCAATTTCATATATTTGCAAAGTCAGGCTCTTAATCAAATAGGGAATTACCCCATTCTTTTTAAAAAACAAAGTTACATTATAAGATAAAATATAGAAGGAAGAAAAGTTAGAAAAATAGGAAAAGGAACAGTACAAAGGAAGAAAAACACAGCTATTATCCCAGGCTTGAACTATTACCAAAAAAAGGCATTTGACAACTCAAACTTGTTATCACTTATGCTATATCCACACACCCAATTTCACCATGAACTTCAAAAATCTGTTAAGAGAGCTTTGGAGAGTCACAAATTGTGGCCCAGGTTCTGTCTCCTACAGAACTAAGATTGTGGACAGAGAATCATTGGATAGGTTATGCCCCCCGCCCCATTTGCTGAGATAGGGTGCAGTGTAGAATTAAGATTGTAGCAGTACAGCTATGCCATGTCAAGACAAGAGAAGCCCTATAAAATCAAGCTCTCTTTATGCGCACCTCAGCCTGGCAGGATGCTATTTATGCAATTTATGGTAAGCTCAAAGTTTATGCAATTTATGGGAAGCTCAAAGTTTATGCAATTTATGGGAAGCTCAAAGTTTCCTAGATACATTGTAGAGCCTTTCCCCCAAACTAGACACTACACCCACCCTTGACTTAATTGCCTCCAGCTATGTTCAACTGTACTTCCTAACGGCTATGGACTTTTAAGATATGGGTGGTATAGTCCCATCACATTTCAGGTTAGGCTGCTCTAGACTAGAAATGGAAAAAAACAATGATCTTCCAAATGTGATTGACTTTCCAGGCTTCCTAACCATTATGGTCACCGGTTGGAAATGTGGCCCAAGAGCCCCTGTAAAGCCACATTAAGCCCCTTCCTCTGTGTCATGGTGAAGAGGAGGCTCTACAGACCTTGCTCAGCATTAACTCTAGACAAGGGTAACGTTTGATAAGAAACCGTGATGTGTCAAGGGCAGTTTCAGCAATCTTCCATATTCCTTTTATCAGAATAGATCGCAGTAGTCAAGGAGAACATTGACCATCAGTACAGACCTGGCTGACCATCTTAACTTAAAAAATGCTGGCTGCATAGAAGAAAGCACAACATATAGATAACAAGCTTGTTTCTTTTGGAGAAAGAGACTATCCAAGGGCACCTATGCTAATAAACTGTTCGTTAACTCTTTTGTCCAACTAAGTTCAGAATCTTCTGTACTACTTCTACAGCCTGGGCCAGAGCAAAGCCGCTCATGACACACCTCCTCCACACTGCTGATCATGGGGCACAGCCCAAACACTAAATGACCAATGAGCCAAACATTGTCTCCTTTAATTGCTTGGCAAAATTCAGCACCATCCAGAAACCAAGTCCAGCAGGAGGTAGAGGAGATGTAGCCACCTGCAGATGGCAGAGAGAAGCAGCAAACCCCCTTTTATATCAACTTTTACATACAAGTCACCATAAACTAGTTTGCCCGCCCCATGTAATCTAGAAGTGCAGGACAAACAGGCACTCTGAGTGCAGTTTAGCCCCATTTCCTTCTCCATATAAGGCTGATAGGAAGTTGCCAGTAGTTTTAGGCACAGTCTCTCCCAGTGGTCCAGAGTAGTTGGGGATCTATTTTAAGCTACAGCTTCTAGCTTCTTTGATGTGACAAGATAGGAAATCGGTGGCTTGCCAAATATTAGTGGGCAGAAGAGTCGTCATTCTTTCCCACACTAACTAAGACTCAATGGAATTGCGGCCCAGCAGCATAGGATGGACCACAGGCTCCCACCCTGCAGTAAGGTCCAATGGTAAAGAAAGAAAAAAAAACATGCTCCAACTGGTTCTTTCCCTGGAATGCAGCCATGGCAATATATACAGGCTGAGATTCTATTGTGGCTGAAAGAGAGCAGCAAGCAGGCCTCCGAGGGCTGCATCGGGCCAAACTGGAGTACCGACCTGGTTAGAAAGACAAAGGCATTGCAGGTTCACAGAGTCCACTAAAGGCTTTCCAGAGGCTCTCAAGTGCAGCCTCCAAACCTAGTGGCTCAGGCACATCTTTTCTCCCCGACCCACCCTTTCTCTGTGGCTGCAAGTTTCTAACTTTGTTTCTCTCTCCCCCTCCCCCCCCCCCGGTCTGGCAGGAGGGAAGATCAAAGGGAAAGGGGGGGGTGGAAAAGAAAAGAGGGGGCAGCGCAAGGGGAAATCGACCACGGTTCTGGAATCAAAAGCAGATGAAGCGTGGAACCCTCCTCCCAAACCTCACTCCGCCCGCCTCCAAGAAGTTAACGGGCCTTTCCCGAGCAGAGAGAGCCGAGGTGTGCCAGGCCAGAAAAGGTTAGAAACACAGGGATGAATTATTAAGACTGTTCGTGTTCCCAAAGCAAACGGACGCCGGGAAGAGACTCATTACCTCCGGGGGTAACGAGGCCTCGGGGGTGGTGGGTGGGAAGGAAAGAGGCCGCCTTTTAAAAAAAAACAGACAGAAACTGAGTCGGCCACTGCACTCTCACCACGCCCAGACGCGCCGTCGTAACGCCAACCCCACCCCTCCAACAGGCCCCGGCCGACCGAGTCATTTCTCCAGAAAGCAGCAGCACCCAGTTTGCAAACACGGTCCCCCCCCCCGCTTTCAAGGAAGCCTACGCCCCCAGAAGTCCCCCTTTGGAGTGCTCCCCCCCCCCGTAGCATCCAGGCTGAGGCTCACACCCCCTTAAGCGGGAGGGGCTCTAAAGCGCGCCCCTCCTCCCCTCTGCACCTGGGCCTCGCCAACTGAGAACAACGCGATGCCTTCCCCCCCCCCCCCCCGCCCCCAAACAGCCACTTTCCAGTCTTCACCGCACTTTTAATGGGAAAACTTTTCCGGATGTTTCCAAGGCCCCTTCCCTGTAGCCGCACTTTATTCGGAGCCGCCCTTGATACTCCCCACCCGTGATCGTCCCCAAATACTTAACGATCTGCCGGGCAAAACTCTTCCACCCCGCCCACCTCAGGACTTACCGATAGAGACCAGTTTGATGTTCTCTCTCTCCAGGAACTCCAGCGCCACCGACACGTTCTCCAGCTGCATCTGCCGGAAGGTGGGACGCGTGTTGTATTTGCGTCCCATCTTCTTCTGGCTCAGCACTTCGAGCAGGGCAATGAGGCGCAGCCCGTCGCCCAAATCCGCCTGCAAGTTGGCGATACGCTTGTTGACGCATTTCAGGTGCTCGTTGCACCAGCGCGTGAAGGTGTTCTGCTGGATTTTCTTCCAGGGCGCATCCTCTGCCAGGTCCTTCTCGGTGGCCGGCATCTCGGCAGCGACCTCCCCCTGGGCACCGCCGGCACCTCCGCCGCCGCCACTGACTGCACCCGCTCCTGCGGCCTGATGGAGTCGCGCTTGAGACCCGCTCATTTTAACTGGGCTTGAGGGTGGGTGGGACCCCGGCGCTTGGGTGGGTTGGGTCCGGGTTTAAAGGCGCAGGATCCTGCAGATGGAAACACAGAGGAGCGGGAGGTAATTAAGCTGGGCGGGGTCAGGAGAGATTTATAGGAGTGGGGGCTTGTGCTGGAAAGGTACAGCCCCCTCCTCGAACAAGTAACTGCCCCGAGGCAAGCAAAGACAAAGAGGAACAGGCTGGAAAGCTCATAAACCTAAAACTGCAAGGGGGGGGGGAGATTGTTATCTCGATATCGGATCACGCAACAGCGTAAGAAAAAGCTGCAAGCGACCGACTTGGGATGCAGAGAAAGTCGAAAGCAAAGATTTTTTTTTTTTTTCCCAATCCTGCACGCCCTCACTTGGAAGTAAATTCTATGAAAATCAAGCGGGTACTTTTGGTTAAACGTATCAGCCTTTTTTCCATGTTGTTATCTTCCCTTTAGCGCCTTTAATTTCTAGCACGAATGGCCACAGATTGCTCTGGATGGGGATTTTGGAAGGCGCCCGATTGGGGAGGGCTATACATTTCCAATCCCTCACCAAGTGGGCTGAAAAAGGAATACAGTAAGAGGACAGAGTTGCCGCTAAATTGTCGGCTGGCTGGCAATCTTGAACTGAACTTCTATATTCCAAGGCAGTGTACCTCTGAACAGAATAAACTCTGGCAAACAAGGCACCATGGTCATCTCTTTGAGAACCCCCGAAAGCTGGCCTCCGGGGGAAGCAGCAGCAAGAAGTTGGACGGATCAACTTAAGGTGTTCTGAAAACAGGAGTGGGCGAGACAGCCGGCTATAGTATAGATTAGGAAGACAATGCTGTAAAGTTTTGGGAGAAGCCGAACAAGCCCCCTTCTGTAACACTAGGGTTTGTGGAGGGTTTTTTTGGGGGGGGTATGCTGGGGTAGTGGGGGACGAGGAAGTAGGGGAGGAGAAAAGAGAGGCGGGAATTCCAGCCTGAGCCAGACAAGGTGACTCACGAGCCAGACACTGATCCAGCCACCCCACCTTCACTTTTTCTTCCACTCTGGGAAACAAATGAAAGGGGGGGGGAGGAAGAGGGGTGGGTTGGGGAAGGAATGGCAAATTTAGTCAACCTCTCCCACCCTTCAAATGATATGGGGATTTTTGAAAGCCGAGGGGAGGGGAAGGGAGAAGAGGGGGTCAAATTCCAAGGAATATGGCAGAACAGCCTACCAGAAAAGCTTGTTCTACTTTTCCAGCTACGAAACAGAGATGAAACACAGCATCTACTGCCCTGCAATCTTTGACTATAGTACACCGATACCCAAACTTGCCAGCTAGGGAGACAGGCTTGAAGCCAAGAGATTAAGCGTTTAGGTGGGTTTGGGGTAGACCATTTCCTACCCCAAACCAGGAAAGGTGCTTGGAGGAACCCTTCTCTGCTACCGGTAGTGCCTCTCCCAAATTCCTATATACTAACTGACCAAATAGGAGCTACCTCGTTTTTCCCTCATGAAACATGATTCCTGTCCCCACCTGTTTCCCCCAGCAATGAAAACCCAATTCAGGTGTGAGCTGCAGAATCTACCTGTCTGTCTGGCTGTGTGTCTCCTTCAGCCGAGTCGAATATACCTGAGTAAGACGAAGTATGGGTAGCTTTCTTTCTGCCTTGCCCTCCTCCCTCTTTCCACAAGACTGCAACAGGGCCAGTCTCGTCTTGTCATCACCACCCTTCTCCCGGCTTTCTCTCACTTAGACACACAAATACATGCAATTAATCTGCAGGCAGGCAGGAAGACTAGCATAGCTAAGGGCAATGACTAAGGAACCTCTCGGAAGAAGTATCTGGTTTTGTTCAAAGCTCTAATTGTGCAACAGGGTGCCTCTGAATGTGTGTAGTCCTTTCAAGCACACACCCACACATGCACAGATTAGGACAGCCTGCACATGCTGATCCCCTCCAGATGTGATGAATGATAATCTCCTGCATTCTCAAAAATCAGGGCCAATGGAATTCTGATATTTGTAGTTTTAACACATTGAAGGTACCAACTTTTTTTGGGGGGGGGGGGGAGGACTGGATTGGAACATCCAAGCTGTAACAGTGTCTTGATCTGCATGTTCAGTAGCTACTGCTTGCAAAAAACCTGCAGCTCTATTGCTAATGGTTGGTGCCTGAGGCCCAGGCCTGTCCCTTATTTCTACGCTGCCAAAGATGAAAGTTTTTCTGGTAGATTGTGTCCATGTTAATTTGTTGAACATATGGAGAGATTAGCATTTCCCACCAAAACATGTCTGAACCTGTGCCCACCAGAATGGAATAATGTTCTTTGGAGGACAAAGAAATGCCTAGGAGATACTAGCTTCAACTCAACATATTACTCTGATAGAATATTTCCAGGACTTTGGCAGGATTTTGACAGCCAACAAATTGTTAGTTGGCAAGAAAGTACAAGAACTGATTGTTGAATCAGCGAGATTTTTGAAGAAAGAATAAAGTGCTGCCCAGGAATGCCCTCTACTGGCATATATTTGGTTCTTCTACTTATTCTTTATATAGTCATGATTCAGCAAAGTGGCTGTGTTGGGTTGATAGAAACCACACCCAACTCTCAGATCAGTTTTGAAATGTCTCATTTTGTGTTGCAGCTTGCTTTTCATCATTTCATCCTGGCACTTCCTTTAAGTGAAAGGACTATATTGAAGGGTGGGTGGTGGGCGAAGCAAAGTACACAAATTAATATATGAATTGAAAGCTAGAAAAATCTTGATTAAATATAATCAGACTCAAAAGTGAGACCTTCTAAAGTAGGAGCGAGACCTTGTAGCTTTCCAATTCTTCCAGATACTGGCTATATTAGCTGGAGTTGACAAGAGAGGTTTGTTTTAATCTAAGACATCTGGAAGGCCACAAAGTCCCCATCTCTGCTCTAAACTTTGGATTTTTTCCTCCTGCCATTAGAGATGTTACTCAGTGGAAACAGACACAGAAATCAGTGCACACCCAGTGGCATTTTCATTATAATTTTCAGATGTCTGGTTACTAGGAAAATAAACTAACACCAGTATACTGCTGTTGAAACAAATAGACTCTGGCAAACTTTGCTCTCCCTTCAATGCTAGACTGTCAATCATCATCATCATCAGGTATACAGGTATAGAATAATCACTTGCTATATGAAGCGATGCTAGGATTGAGGAAAAAAATTACAAAATACTGGGAATTGCAGATAAAGCTGAATGTTTATGGGGGGGGGGAATCCGTTATTACACCAATTGTGATTGGAAACCTCAGAGCAATATCTAAATGACCCTCTCGATATCCAGAAATATTGAATTTATCAGAACTGAACATCCTAATTTTACAAAAAATCATCCTGCTCAGATCTGCCTATATTCTTAGACGCTATCTTAATAATTAACTCTTAGGTCCTTGTCTTGAATTAAGTTTTCACCAGCATTAGGCTGTCAATATAATTGTAGATTACCCACACAATAACTCAAGGCAGCAAACATACCTAATAGTCTTTCCTCCTCCTACTTTCCCCACAACAACCACCTTGTGAAATAGGTTGGGCTGAGAGAAAGTGACTGGCCCAAAGTCACCCAGCCAGCTCTCTTGCCTAAGGCAGGACTAGAACTCAGTCTCTCAGTCTCTGAACTGGTGCCTTAACCACTAGACCAAATTAATAAATAATAAAGCCATACCAAACAAGGAATAGAGGCATCTGCTGGAGTTTTGCAGAAAAAGAACAAAACATTCATTTTTTATTCCATTACATTTCCTGTCAAAATAGTAATGGAGATGAATAAGTGAGCTCTGTCTTTGTTTGAGCTCAGAATAAAGTAAGCTTCAGGCAAATAGTTCATTATTATTTTCTACACTGCAGGAAAGTCTAACATTAGTCCATTACACAAGGTTGTTATCAATTATATTGAAACTACAGAGCACGTGGTATTTGCAATACAGTAGCAGCCTTAAAGGCTCCTCTATGTACTTACACATTAATTTTTCCCAACAGTAGAGAAGGAAATTGATCACAAGGCAGGGAAAGCATCTGAAAACACTCCCTTTTGGTATGGCAGCCAATTACTATACGGGAGTTTGTTCACCTTTGTCTTTTAATCTCAATCTCTCTGAATACTTGGTGCCTCTATGCATGCCTTTCCCCGGCCCCCCCCAAAGGCCTGAGACATAAAATCCACACACAGCTATGTCTTTGCAGACAATGACTCTAAATTCCACTCTGGTCTTTCATTACTACTTAGTGCTTATAGACCATATTTTAAGTAATCAAGTGTTAACGTTTTCACAGGATTGCAGTCCTGTAAGATACTATTATTCCTATCCTGCAACTATGTATGGAGATATATGTACGTGCATAGGATGGAAGTGACACTAAGGCAGGAGTGTCAAACTCGTGGCCCACGGGCTGGATGCGTCATGTGCTGGCCACGCCCACCCCCGGTTTAGCAAAGGGGAAAAAAGTCACGATACATCATGTGACGACAATGTGACGCTGTGAGTTTGACACCCCTGCACTAAGGTATTAGTGATTTGCTTGTTAGCTTTGTGTGAAACCTCAAACAATGCTTTACAACTTTAAGACCAAGTGGACTTCAACTCCCAGAATTGGCTAGCTGGAGAATTCTGGGAGTTGAAGTCCACCTGTCTTAAAATTGCTATGGTTGAGAAACCCTGGGTTAGCCAAACCTTTTCAGAAGTGCTCTTTTATTGTGGCTTCTGCTTCTAGACACATTGGAATCTCTCTCCTGCACTAAAGCAACTAATTTACTGACTTTGCATGCTCAGAAGATACTCCTCTTGACACTAAGCAGCTGAAGAAGGTGAAGCAGACTGTTTTGACACTCCAACTGGGGGCATAGAGGCTGTGCATCTTGCTTTTCTAGGTGATAATGCCTCCTCCTTACTCCAGCTACAGGTAGTCCTCGACTTACAACCACAATCAAGCCCAAAATTTCTATTGTTAAAGTGAGACATTTTACAACCATTTTACGACCTTGTTTGCCACTTTTGTTAAGTGAATCTCTGCAGTTGTTAGGTTAGTAATATGGTTGTTAAATGAATCTGGCTTGCCCATTGACTTTGCTTGAAGAGCTGCAGTGGCGCAGTGGTTAGAATGCAGTACTGCAGGCTACTTCTGCTGCCTGCTGGCTGCCTGCAATTTGGCAGTTCAAATCTCACCAGGCTCAAGATTGACTCAGCCTTCCATCCTTCCAAGGTGGGTAAAATGAGGACTCAGATTGTTGGGGGCAATATGCTGACTCTGTAAACCGCTTAGAGAGGGCTGTAAAGCACTGTAAAGCGGTATATAAGTCTAAGTGCTATTGCTATTGCTATTGTCAGAAGTTTGCAAAAGGTGATCACATGACCCCAGGACACTGCAACCATCATAAATATGAGTCAGTTGTCAAGTGTTTAAATTTTGATCATGTGACTATGGGGATACTGCAATGGCTGTAAGTGTGAAAAACAGTCATAAGTCACTTTTTTCAGTGCCATTTTAACTTTGAACATCACTAAATGAACTGTTGTAAGTTGAGGACCACCTGTATTGGAGTCAAGATGGCTCCAGAAAAGGAAGTGACCCAGCTTCTCACAATATAATATTGCCCAATAAGAAATGCTGGTTGTAAATCAAAGATAAATATAAAGTAATTTTCTTAGTAAGATTATTGATAAGACACAATTCAGTATAACTAAATAATTGAATGCTTACCTCTGTTCAACTGTCAGTTAATCATACTATACAAACTCTCAAAATATACTTGGGATAGGAGGTCATAGTCACTATTAAAACCACTAGTTTAGCAAAGTAACAGAGACTACAGTACTGGGGAGGAAGAGTCTTAGATTTGGCAGGTCCGTTTTAACAGATTGTAAGCCTGCTGCAAAAACATTATGCTTATTATAGCATCTGGGTTATAATGAGGGAGGTGCATACATGCATCACACCAAAAGAAGAGCAAGTTTGTTTTCCTGTCTCCCACTATACAGATTCAACTGTTTTTCTATTTATGAGAGACTGGGTGTATTATTGTGGGACCAAATATTCTGTGCAGCATATTTTAGCAGTGCAATCCTGTAAAAACATTCACACTTCCCTCTGAGTTCTTTGGGACTTACTGCCAAGTAAGCACATATTAAATGGCAGGCTAAGTAGCAGCATACACATAGTGCTTGCAGTTGCGAATAGTTCAGACTTGGTTAAAGAATTGTTCCTTCCAATCAATGTGGACATAGTGATCCAGTAAAGGAAAGATTCAATTTCTATATTTATTGCTGAAACACCTACGGTAGCCATTTCCATAAATATGCACCATTCCCCATAGAGACTACTACACAAATATATTGGATTATGCAATTCCACATGCACACAGTCATTTGTCTGGATTTAGAGCAGGGGTGTCAAACTCGCGGTCTGCGGGCTGGATACGTCCCATGCTGGCCCCGCCCGGTTTACCAAAGGGGGAAAAAGTCCCAATACGTCACGTGACGCTGCCGTGACAACACAAGTTTGACACCCCTGATTTAGAGTATCCATACTGCATGTAGAGCTATGTGTGAATTTTACCTAAATAACACATTGTCCTTTCTGTGAATATTTGAATACAAGGACGAAATGTATAGAAAGTAGCATTGCTTGGGCATCAATGGCATGACTGCCATTTTAACAGATGGTGCAAAAAGCTCTGCCTATGGAATAGAAGGTAAATCTACAGAATCTGAAGTAGATTTAACAGAACAACAAATATATTCCCAACTGCAATCTACTTTGTTTCTTAAGTCTTTATTTTCTCCAAAGAACTAAATGGAAGCCTTCAGGAATCAAGCACTTCCTATCAAGCATAATTCTACCCTTTCATGTGCATATCCCCATCAAATCCACTCTTTTTAATGAAGAAAATAATCTAGATGTCCTGAAAACCTGTTTTCTCAAGAAGCAAAAAAAATTACCATGCAGTAGTCTTTAACCTTTATGAAACTAGTGCCTTTGAATGATCATTCCCAAGCAGCAGACTGTGGAAAGCAATTATTACACTGCTATATTTTAAAACAGCTCATCTATTTATTTCTGTTCACTAAAGAGATTCCATCCAGAACATGATAGCAGCACCTTGCTCTTATTGTCACTTACTTTTAGATCAATTTGCTACAGTCAATCATTAAACTACGGCAACCTTTTGGGAGTTTCGGGAGAAAAGGGCACTTTGGTTTTTTTGGTGCCTTCAACATAGGGTTGACTCCTGGCAACTGCATGGACCAATCCCTGCAATTTTCTTGGCAAGGTCTTTTGGAAGTGGTTTGTCCTTGCCTACTTCCTAGGAGGGAGGGACTGGCCCAAGGTCACGCAGGCTGGCTTCATGCCTAAGGTGGGATAGAACTCACGGACTCCTGGTTTCTAGCCTGATGCCTTAACCACTACACAAAGCTAGTTCATAATTTAAATTATAATAAATAAAATTAGTTCCGCCAATGCTATGAAACACTCAAGACCATATGAATAATTTTCCCATAAAGTTTTTTTGTATCAGTCTCATTGAAATGAGTAACTTTAATTGGAGAACTCCCCAATATTTGTAGTATCCTGTCTATAAAGCAAAAAATATGCCATCTGACAGCTGTCTTGCCCTTAAAACATGCCCTTAAAATTATGCCATCATTTAAAAAGCTGTTTTTCTTTGCATGGAGGCTTTTCCTGCTACCTACTTGTATTAGAGTAGTTACACACTGAGGTCTCGTTGGAGTTCTCATAAAGGTCTAGGATAATGTTTCTTGCACTTAGAAACTTTGAGATGAGTGGACTTTCAATTCCCAGAATTCTGCTGGCTGAGAAATTCTGGCACGCAGGCCAGGGAACTCTGGGAGTTGAAGTGCACACATCTTAAAGTTGCTGAGATTGTGAAACTCTGTTTGGGAGAAGTGAGTTCCAGGCAACTATCTAAAATATGTGTCTTTAACAGCAGCCAGAGACATTTTGCTTCCTCCAACAATTGCAGAGTTCTTAAGAAATGCAGAGGCCACTGGGGGTCCACATTTAGGCTGTCTGAAGCTTCTGCAATATTGAGATTTGGGATCTAACATCATTTCCATTATTCCAAAAGAGTGTGAGCTGCTCTCTCAGATACAGAGTGACTCTTTGCAACTCTTAAGAAGTCTGCTAACCCCAAAAAACAGCTGAAGTTACTCTTGCAGCTGGGGCATTGGCACATGAGTGGATACTGTGAGCAGGATACTCTCAGCTGAGGATAGAGGTGGAAGCAGAGCAGAATTTTTCCCAACATCAGGTTTAAGTTCAATTAAGGAAAGGCAGCACATTTAATTAATTAGTGCTGCTTTTTCTTTTTCACTAGATTTCCTGCCTCAGGTTGCAGCATTTTTTTGCAGGTCTTGGCTGCAGTAGCTTGTGAGGGAGTGGGCTGTCATTCCTGCTCTGTTCCTGGGAGCCATTTTGATGCATCAGAAAGACACAAGGATCATTCCCTGCATTAGGGTGGGAATTCAGTAATAACATATGAAACTGCGATTATTTCCCTCTGTCTGATTGCCAGGCAGCCCCCTCAGCAATTGGGAGTATCTGTCATTCATGATGAGTGAGGGAAAAATATGGACTTTTGCTACAGAAAATAAACAGAGAGGAGTTTTCATTTCTCCCTCCTCCCGGACTATTGTGTTTGGAGGCAGTGGCAGCCCAGCAATTGGATTGTTTTAAAAAAGGTGTGTCTGTGTGTGATTGGGAGGGATGGGGGGTGTGTTATAAAAGAGATGCCTGCAGTTCCAAGGTTTCATCAATAGGTGGTAGGCTTGCCTCCTTTCCCAATGTGCCCCCTCCTTCTAAAGCTCCAAGCTTAGGGACCCGTCTTCATATTTTCCCCTTATTTGGAGAGCTTCATTTCTTTGGGTTTTTAAAATAACTAGACAGACCCTCCCCAGGGGCCTGGGGGTTGGAGATGTAGCAGTGGGCAAGAAGGCAGGACTGGAGGGAGTCCACAGAAGAAGGAGGCACAATCAAATTGTGTGTGTACATACAAAATGTATGTGTGGTTACAGCTAAGAAAGGGGAGATTTTTAACAGCTATGATGGGGAGGGGATGGTGTGCATGAGAGAAGACCCTAACAAATGAAGGGTGGGTCAAAGATGGTGAGCTAGTGCTCAAATTTCAAGATAGGAAAAACAATTTCTACATTTCTAGTTAATTTAACATGGAATAATTCACAGCTTCTGATTCTGTATTTAATTGCATGTTAGGAATCTCCATTTCCCTTACAAGCATAAAATAGAAGGGTGAAGGAAATGGCTGTGCTGGGTATGCATTGCTTTACTTTTAATTTCCACGCATGTGGATATAATAATGTAGCTTATGGGTATTAAAAAGGCAACTGATAGCCTTGAAAAATAATATTCCCTAGAGAGAAATGATTAAGAATTCTAAATTTTTTTCCTGCCACAGATAAAGCCGAAGGACTATTTACACAAGCATTCTGAACCCATGACAGCCATGATTTTAAATTTCCCAAAGTGACTTTCTCTCACACTACAATGAGGTTGCTTGGTATATAAAAATATATATGCCGCCTTATCCATTTTAGGCGGGTTAGCTTGGTTCAGTTTCTTGAGCCACTGTGTGGTATTTCCCAAAGCCAAAACAAGATATGGCTTACCTTTACCTACAGTAGAATGGCGGAACAGTGATTAAAATTGCAAGAATGATGAACCCTAAAGTTATTTCAGGAAAGTGCCTCAAAGGACAAAGTTAGGATGTCAGGGAGGATCCATTACAAAGCACCTACATGATTCCATAAATCTTGGATAATCTCTGTTCAGGTTTTGCAATGGAATTCTGCCCATATTCATGGCAGGTAGATTACCTAGCATGAATTGGGGTCTTGTTTCAGGCACAAAAGAAGTCACAGTGTACCCCTTTCAACTGCAATTCCCCAAAGCATAATGATATAGAAAGTCAGACCCACCTTTCTCATTACATTTTAATCTGACTTTATCTTCAGAGCAGCACATAGGGTTTGCCTTACCGCTTGGTTTTTAGAGCAGGCCTGAGAGGTAGCAACTGATCAGAGACACCTAATCAGCTTCCTGTCTGAATGGGGATTTGAATTTTGGCTTCAGTGATCTAAGCAAAGACTTCTTAAGCCTGCTTCTCCCGAATGTTGGCTGGGGATTCTGGAAGCTGTCATTCCGATAGTTCTGGAAGGCACCAAATAGGGAAAACTACCTTACCTCACAATGACACTTTGTCTCCTCTCTCTTTGAGGGAGGGAGGGAGGGGAGAGACAATAAAAGATAAGAATGCATCCAAACTGCCAGGATGTTCACCAGAAGGTATCATCAAAGACTCTTGTGCAGGTGATCCAGTTTTTGTCAGAGTTACATTTCTCAGGCCTATTAATGTGGTCAATAAAGCTTTACCTCACCACAAATAACCAAAACTGAGGGTGGATCCATCCTATTCCTGAAGAGCGTCAGCAAAAAATTAGGATGTCCTGGATAATATAATTCAGAGTGGATTAGAAATACCACGTTCTTTAGGATTAGTGAGAATTGTCATTCAATGCATGCGAGGCTTGGGAGGTGGACTTGCTTGAAATAATTTAAAGTAGCTGGACTGATTAAATTTCTTGAGTTTTAAGGTCTCAACCCAGCTAACTATGAAATTCATTTCTTTCTAATTGGGGTGTGTGTGAAGGGGAGGGGGGAGAATCTTTATCATCTTTTTGCTCCTCTATTCTACAGTACCTGGCTATGTCACTTAGGGCTAATGTTGTTCAAAAGACTTAATGCACTCTTTTAAACTCTGCCACCCCCTAGGTACATAGGTACTACTGTTTCCACAATTCTCAGCCATCATTCACTTTAATGGGACTTAGTCTGAGGTAATCATGTTTGAATTGCAGTAGGATTTGATTTTGAATACATATGGATCAGAGCCACTGATTTTCCTTGTATGGTAACTTGAATATGGCATTTGGAGAACTGGAAAAAGTAAGGACCAACTTGTCCATAAGTACAGGCTCTAAATGAGAGGTGTTCATATCTCATGCCACACATAAAAACACTTGTTTTTTCTTTCATAACCCCACATGCTTTAGGTACATTTGCTAATGTGCATTAGGATTTTCACTTGGCTGTTCAAACTTTTCAAATTTGCTGGAATTATGACTTCTTGGATTCTGAGCAATGTTTACTGCCTGTTTATGAATTTCTGTCTCTCAGCCTACCCTTATTGTTAATATGTGCTGAACCCCTAAAGATGAAGAATTTCTCAAATGGTATAGCAAGATGTTCACAGAGAGTGAATTTGCTTTGAAATATGTTCCTCACCCTTGTCTTCACCATCTTCACACATTTGTAGCTAACACTTGATAAGTGGCACTTTGTGACTAATACTGTGATATTGTGGGTGACATTTCTTCAGTCTCAGAAATTTTCTCAAGAGAATATATGATTGCCTATGTATGGCCGTATAAGAAAAAGCAATCATAAATTTGGGCTTTATGTCATGCAATCAAGCACGAGGGACACATAATTAGAAATCACTTATGACAAATAAGTTGAGTTTGATATATTTTAACACTCCTTTTGTAGTCTAGAATGATTAAAAACTATTCCAAGTATTTATTTCTCCTATCTGGAAAACCTAAGGGTTCCATGAAGATAAGCAATAGATCCAGGAAGACACAATCCTTTAAGGAATTCTCTGCAAGCTCAGATGGACAGGTGTACAGTTTCAACTGAATTTTGGGAGAAGAGTTTCTTGGCAGATGGCATCCAACCTAAGGCTATGGTGATAGTGGTGGGGCAGCTATTTTCATTTTACTTGTTCAGCATCCACATCTCTTAGCTTTGTCTGATTTCAAAGCCATGCTTATCCAGTGGGGTAGAAATTGTAACCTCCTCTGCCGATTGCTAACTTTGTCTGTTGAGCAATATTCTCAGCTACTAATTCAGAGAGCAATCTTGCAACCGCATTACAACAATTACAGGCTCCCAAACTCCCAGCTAGTCTTCCCGACTTGTTTTTCTAAACAGATACACATACAGTTCCAGGCTGGCTATCTATGACGAGAAGAGAATCTTTGATTTATCAGGGCATGTGTGCTTAATCACCTGATTAACCATATCTTCCTGTCAAGTGGCTATGGCAATCGTGACATGCTACCACATTCAGCAGGAGACTCAATATGTGGGTTTGACCACAAGTCCTGACTTACGTGTGATGTGATTTTCTAGCCCCTTGGCAAAATGATACAGATGGAACAGTGTGTTCAAGAACTTTTACATTGCCATGGTCTTGAATGAACACTTTCCAATGCTTACATTTGCCCATAAAGAGGGGAAAGACTTCTGCCAATGTGCATTCATATAAAGTTCTGGGATCCTGCTCTCTCCAGTAGGGACCATACAACTGCGTGCAGAGTGTCAAAGAAGAGAGGCAATATAGCTCCAATCTTTCAACTTTTGAGTTAGAAGCTGGAATAGCTTCTTATCCTCTCTTTCCACATCCACTCTTCCCAGAACTCCAGCATCCTCTCTGCCTAGAGATGCTAGTTATTCCACTGTCCCCTCATTACCATCTTCCTTCCTTCCTTCCTTCCTTCCTTCCTTCCTTCCTTCCTTCCTTCCTTCCTTCCTCCCTCCCTATACTGCTCCGTTTGGATTCCCGTCTCTTTTCTGGCCGGCCCACGTTCGCCCCATCCTTTCCCTTCGCTCCGCCATCCAGTCCCTGCCTCTCTCGCCCCTGCGCTTCCCTTCCCATTCTGCTTCTCGCCCTCCTCCGTCCATCCCTGCTCCGCTTCCTCTTCCCGCGCCGTCTGCCTTCCTACATCCCCAACCTTGCGGCGATCCCAAGTCCCCCTCGTCCCTCCGCCCTTCCCCGTCCTCCGTCCCGTGGTCCCTCCTCACCTCTTCGGATCGACGGATCCTCAGGGATTGTGGCGTAGCCGTCTGCCCCGCCGCCACGGACGGATGGAGGAGCGAGCGGACGGACGGTACGTCTCGGGCCGGAGTTCGGCACGGAATGGCCGAGCGATGGGGGGTGGCGGGAGGACACCGGCCGGGCGGGCGGCTCAGCAAGCCTTAATTGGTAAAGAGCGGAGTCGGCGGGAGGAAAAAGAGAGCAGGGAGGGGGCGACGGCAACAAATGGAGGGAGTCGCAGGGAGGAGGGAGACAGACGCCGCCCCCGGGATGAGCTCAGAGCAAGACAAATCCGGGGTAGAAAACCTCCCTCCCGTAGAGGTGCGGCCCCTGATCCGAAGTTATGAGGGGCGGGGAGTTGCGACAATCATTCCAGGGGGCGCCAACTCCAATTAGAGACTGGACAAGTCAGTAAATTAACCACAGCTCCACCCAGGACAGACTTCACAGGAACTGGGGATACACGGGATGGTGGATGGATGGCAAAGGTGAAACCAGGTAAGGTGGCCACCTCCAGCTTATGGTTTTCTGAATGCTCCTGAAAGGCCAGAAGAGCAGAAAAGTTCAGATCCTGGGGCAGGAACTGCAAGGAACTGGTCAGGTCTTGAACAGCCCAGCTCCCTTCATTTCAACCAAGTTTGCATGGGACAACTGCTCTGTGGGCCTGGACCAGCCCCGTGTTCATGAATAGGATGAAGTTTTCTACATCAAGCACCCAGATATCTTGGATGAGAAGGCTCCAATCTGTCGACCTTCTTCCTTGATCTAAATATTGGGAAAGTTTATAATCTCCCCAGCGTGACCCATTGACCCTGAAAAGGGCAAGAGTTACAGCTTGATTGCCTCACTTGGCCAGTATGAACTCAATAATTCTTTGACTTAATCATGATGTCCCCAATATTCTTGCCTTGGGATGACTCATTTGCACAAGAAGGGGGTGAGAAGACCAACAGTTGAGAAATGTGGAACCCAGAGTAGAAATTGGGAGACCAGAAATAAGTAGTAGGAAATGGGGTTGTGAGATGGATGATAAGTTGCCACTGAGGCAACCATAACCGGAGCTGTTGAGTGCTGTCTTGGTTGATAAAGGCTTGGCACAGAACCTCTGTTGGTTTTAATACTGTTTGTACCAAATAAGGCAACAATATTTATATCAGAAAAACAGCCATTGCATGTTAAAAGGGTGAAACTAGCCTTACCATACATACACAGTTGAGCACGCATATCCTGAAATCAGCATGCTTGAGTTTATGCCATTGCCAGAGAGTATTATGTATGTATGCACACTGGTTGGTATTTCTATATGGGTGTTTTCAGATTACAATTTAGGTGCATTACTTTTATTTATTCATTAAATTTACATTCCATCTTCTCACAAAATAGTACTCTGGGCATCTGCAAAAAACCCTCCTATGGTACCCCTATTAGATTAGAACAGTGCTTCTCAACCTTGGTCACTTGAAGATGGGCAGACTCCCAGAATTCCCCAGCCAGGCAAGCTATTTGAGGAATTCTGGGAGCTGAAGTCCACCCATCTTCAAGTGACCAAGGTTGAGAAACAATGGACTAGAGAAACCCATGGTCTGGTTCTGAATGAGGCAGCTTCCTAACCGAGTATGTAATAAATGCACTCAATTCCAATGGACTGTGCCCACCCCACGTGTCAAGTTTCCAATCTGCCATTCCCATTTGAAATTCCATCGATTATGCCACTGGAGGTGAACAATAAAATGAAGCTTTCTTATACATAAAAAGAAGCATCCAACATGGAAGGTGACTGACTGATATCTGAATCTTATTTCAATATTGGTGGCAGGATAAGGTCATCCCATTAAGTTATCTAGTTATCTGTGGCTCATCCTGACATCCCATTAACCATGGCAAAAAGAGCTGCTCTAACTTTTTTTTTTTTACAAGACATATATCCCTAGTCCTCAGCTACTACAGAATCAGTTAAAAATCCATATTTACCTGTTCCTGTTTTAAAGTAGTGTTCCCCCTCATCTTCTGACATATCACACCATATAAATGAACTATAACAGCTCATTAATGATGCTGGAGATGATGCAGTCAACAGCTGGGATCTGCCCTGCCATTCTAGGCTGCTGCAAGTATGTTCCCTTTCTTTCTGCTAGATGGCCACTGCTCTCCATGGCCATGTTAGCTCATGCTGCCTGAGAGACCAGACACCCAGTTGCCTCCATAATGTGTCTATCCATATTACCCAGGTTCCTTAAAGCAGGGGTCTCCAACCTTGACAACTTTAAGACTTGTGGACTTCAATTCCCAGAATTCCTCAGCCAGCTTTGCTGGCTGAGGAACTCTGGGAGTTGAAGTCCACAAGTCTTAAAGTTGCCAAGGTTGGAGACCCCTGCCTTAAAGGACAGTTTAGGTTGGGGAGAGGTATTGCAGGACAAAACAACATGGATGGGGTCTTTTTGGGGGGGGGGGCTCTGCAATGATATGACCTTGGAAAAACGTGCTTCCAAAAAGGTGCACCCATCCTTTCTCCGGCTCTGCCTCCGCCTCTGTCTGCTACTCCTGAGTTTTCACATGGTTCAATTCCCAGAATTCCTCAGCCAGCTTTGCTGGCTGAGGAACTCTGGGAGTTGAAGTCCACAAGTCTTAAAGTTGCCAAGGTTGGAGACCCCTGCCTTAAAGGCACAATTTTACTGCTCTTCTGGAAGAGCACTAGTCCTTCTTCAAAAATAACACTTCAAAAAAGAACATTTAATTGAAACATTTACTTTAAATCAAACAGATTTAAAGTAGGAGACAGTGATAGATTCTGCCAAGTGTTTATTGATACTTCTTAATGAATATACTTGCCAGTTTTCCACTGCTTCTTTCTGGCTGTATTATCTATTGATTACCAGTGGTTGATGTCATTTTATTTTTTAAATTCCCATGCCATTTGGGGTGCTACACAGGCCACATCTTGGTGCTGGTTATCACAGTCACTTGCTGGCAGATTGCCATTTCCTTGCCGTACTTACAGGTAGTCCTAGCTTACCAATTCTCTCATTTAACTCATTTAATTCAGAGTTATAATAATGTAAAGAACACACCTTTGCAACCAATCCTTGCATTTACAACCGTCACAATGTCCCGTAGCCACGTATTCACCATTTGCTTTGCAACCAGCTTCCAACAAGCAGAATTAATGGAGAATGCGAAAGTAAAATTGCAAGTCGCGGTCACACGATCTCTCACTTAACGTCCGAAAGGGAAGTGACATAGGTCATGTGATCTGTTAAGTGACTGGGGAACTTAGCTATAGAGTTGCCAATTGTGGTCACTAAGTGAGGACTACCTGTATTTATTTGGGAGACATGGGGACAGGGTTGAAACTCTTTTTGGCCTAGGTGAAAGGTTGCAAGCAGAGCACAAGAGGCACAGAAAAATTGGATGCCGCTGGCCATGATCCCTTGCAGCCAACATTGCCATTCCTTTGTCACTTACTGGTCTTCCCTTCCCCTTCACTCCACACCTGACTGACTAATCACACATACACAGCAAGGGCCATAGGAAGAAGCAAGAGGAAGTCCTTCCACTGCCCCTTAGGAATCTTGAGTGATTCCTAGGACAGCTATTTCATTTACATGGAATTAGCATTCTTCAGAACAGCAACAGCAATTCAAGGACCTATTCAAGCAATTTTGGAAGGTGTCTTTAAAGCCGCCATCCAACTACACAGCAGTTGTGCAACCTGTTCCATCAATATTAAAGACAGGTTTTGGTAACTGCTTTCCCCGCTGGGCAGAATTGACTAACCTGTTGGTGAAGCAGTTCTCATCACTATGGCCATCCTACAAAGCCCCGAGAAGTCACTGTTGCTGAGTGAGATCTGTGATTTTATTAGTGGCCTTTTCCCTTATTGTCAGAAGACATCTTCAGCCAGGCAGAATTATTTCTTCTCATAGCTTATTGTGCAAGATTTCTTGCAAATCAGGTAAACTGAGCAAGGAAATTTCTGGAGTCCTGACATACTAGAATCCAGTATGTTTGGCTAAAACAGCAAGATATATATATCTTGTACATAGATATATAGGGTGACTTCCAGTCCCAGAATTCAGGAGTCAACAGTCATAATTCTCAATCAACATAGTCAAAAGTTTGGAAGGGAACCTGAAGAAACTCCAGTTGGGAAAAGCTTTAATTAATTGATAATTAATTGATAATTATCTAAGGTCATAGGTGAAATGTTCTGTATTGGATCACAGGAACCAATGATTTCAATACAAAATGAAACCATTAGTCCATCTAAGCCAGTACTCCCTGCACTGCACTGGCTGGTTGGGGTGCTCTGGGGTTTCTGTCCGAAATCCTCATAACCCTCTGTACCTGATCCATGTCTAATCTCTGACCGTGAAATAGAATGGAGAAAGCGGACAAGTTATTAAAGGCAGTCCTTAACTTATAGCCATTCATTTAGTGACAGCTTGAAGTTATGACAGCACTGAAAAAAGTAACTTACTACCAGTCCTCACACTTATGACCGTTGCAGTGTCCTTCTGATCACGTAATCAAAATTTGGCAACCAGCATGGATTTACGATGGTTGCGGCGTCCTGGAGTCACATGGTCACCATTTGTGACTTTCCCAGCCAGCTTCCAACAAGCAAAGTCAACGAGGAAAGCTGGATTTGCTCAGTGACTGTGTGATTCGCTTAATAAATGCCGCCATTTGCTTAACAATAGCAGCAAATTAAAATCAGGCATGACTCACTTAATGACCAACTAGCTAGCAATGGATGTTCCGGTCCCAACAGCGGTTGTAAGTTGAGGACTACTTGTAGTGGCAATATGTTAATATGGATATCACAGACAAAGTAACTGAGCCAGAGTTACTTGCCCCAAGGCTGTCAAGAATTGCATAGTTAAATGAGGTTCTGAATCTCAGACTATAAGCTGCAAATCCAACTGAAGGCTTAATAGCTCACCAGTCAGTTTAAAGGAATGTAGGCATGCAAGAGCGTAAATGGTACAAAGTGTGATTGGTAACATTCTTTGCCATTACCAGCATGACCATATTTGCATGCTGGGAATGGCTTGAAGAATATTTTAGGGTCACACTGGCATACTTTACTGTAGTCCCACGTTATTGCCTACATAAATCACTTTGGGATGGCTTGCCCGAGTCCTTTAGCTTAAGCTACCCTTAAGCTTTTCTCTATGTCACAGCCAGTTTGAGAATGGAAAAGATGGCCACAAAGGAGGAAGGGAGAGCGAGGAGGCTGCATTTGGAAGATGGACACCCAGTTCAGGTATTTCTGCCCCATAAGTGATGTTCTACCCCCAAATTGCTTTCTCTTTGAAATTATTTGGAGAAATAATTTAAAGATAATCGCATCTTTTAGTTCTGTGTTGTGGTCCGCCAGCGGCCTGTGGAGCTGGCAGCAGAATCGGACAGCGAGGAGGCTCGGGAGGAACCTGGGCCAGGCCTGGCGTCTGGAGAAGACGCGGTGCCAGAGGCAAGGATCCAGCCAGGGTCATTGGGGAGGTCTGTCCCGCCTTCAGAACCTCCAGAGACTGACTTGAGCGAGGCAGAGGAAGAGGAGGAGCCTGTTCTCAATGCGCGTAGGCGCAGAGCTGCCAGAAGGCAAGAACAGTTACAGAGGAGAAGGACTACTCGGGAGTAAGGCCTGGGGATAATTGGCTCCTCCCATAGGCTATATAAGTGGTGAACACGAAAGGGTAAGTTGCAGGAAGCAACTTAGTTCATCTCTCGTCTTGTCATTGCAACTTGGATCCAGTTTTGTTGTTCCTGTTTGAACTTGTCAAGTTTTCCTGCAAATTGGTTCTTGGCAGTTTGCCAAAGAAGAGCAAGGTTCCTGTATGTGTTATCTGCTTTTCCCTGAAAGACTTGTTTTCCTTTGTTTGAACTTCTGCCGACTGCTAATGAAAATAATTAGCAGCCGTTACAAATAAACGAGGTTTGTGCCGTGTTCCTTAATCAGGAAGCCTAGGTCAGAACATTCTGGGTGAAAGCAGCAAGGAGCTGCAGTGACTGAAAAACTTCTGTTTTTCACAGTAGTGAGCATAAACATCAAACATCGATTCTCCCTGGCTCAAGGTAACTCCATTCTTCCAAGGTCGGTAAAAGGAGGACCCAGATTATTGGGGGCAATATGCTGACTCTGAGAGGGCCATAAAGCACTAGGAAGCGATATATACATCTAAGTGGTATTGCTATTGCTAAACTGTGCCTTGGTCATACATACCCCTCTGAAATCCCCTCATACATTCTTCTAGTATAGATAGCAATAACAATAAAGACATTAGACCTAGGGCAAAGACATTAGAGCAAGGCTGCCAGCTTGATATTTCTAAATGAGGACTTGGAGACACCTTAGCATGTACCTGAGACCAGCTTCCATCCCACTGAGGATGCCAATCAGGCTGTTCTGCATCACCTCTATACTTCAGAGCCTGAAGAAATACAAGAATAGGGCTCCTCCCAGTTTCATACTTGGTATCTTTTACTAAAATGGGGAAGGGCTCCATTTTGGCAGTGAGAGGAAAAACAAACAATGTTAAATGAGGAATTTTAGGTTAACTTTCAGAACTATGAAGGGAAACATCCCAGCCCTCCACACCCCTTCTAATAATCTGGGGTGAGGACTGGAGGTAGTATATTGTGACCTGAATGGAAAAGAGGTAGAAATTCACCGTGTGGAGAAAGATCTTCTTATACATCCATTTCTCTGCTACATCAAGTTTATAACCGTAGTGCAATTGTGTCGGCCTGTCATTATTTCACATTGTGGCATGCTAACAGGTACTTTATTTGCCTGGGCTGGGCCAAAGGCATAGTTTATGTATTTGACAGCTCCATGGAATAGGACACTTGAGAAGAGAGCAGAGCGAATAAGGACTGATGGATCATATTCAGACTGTATCACTCGTGCATAAGTCAACTTTCTTCCCATGCACACAGAGTCAGATCTCTAACTTAAAATGCTTGCGGAGGGGGGAGCCAATCAACTCTCAAGGCTCTGCAAGGATGGCCTTAACTTCCTGGGGAACTGCCAAGGGTGTTCGCCCCAGCAGAGGGAACACTGCCAGTAGTTTTCGCCCCAAACCTACAGCCTTTTAAGGTGTGTGGAAGAAATTAGAGAAGAATCTCCATAGAAAGAGAATGACCTAAAATTAACTAACCAACCAAGTGCACAGAATTGTGGCCAAGCCTTCAAGGCCTCCAGAGTCCACAATTTACACAAAGTAAAGGGTGTGGTTAGGGGGTGAGATTTGCCTTGATATTCTGCTGTGGATCTTGATCTCATCTTGCTTAATCACAAAGTAATCAAAATTAATAAAGTGGAAAGCATATGAACAACGCAAAAGAATAGCCACAACAAACATGCACAATTCTGTCGGTTACTGACCTGCTAGCCTGGTTTGCTGATATCAATGTGCAATATTTTTTTCTGGATTGCCAATATGTAACACAAGAGTGAATCACTATTTTGAGGCCGAGGGACTTGTTCATTAGTGCTTTGTGTCAGGAACTGCTCTCTGGGGCAGGATCAGGAAGAAAAGCCAATAGACCAGAGAAAAGTGGAAGCTAATCAGTTGGGATTTATTCAAAAAAACCCATGACTTAATGAAATATGTGAAGCCATATAAACTTTTTTGTTGGTTTTTCCCCCACGAGGCAATTGCAGTACTTACCTTAATGCCAAATCAAAGATGCTGCAGTTACTGCTTTTCACTTTTAATTTCCTATTCCTTCCTGCTATTTCTTCTGTGGATTTCTGCTTTTTTCCAGCTACTTCTGCAAAAAAGTTATAGTCAAAATAATTCCATCTACTTTGTTTCTTCTTTTTGCTTTAGGGTTGAATGTTAGCTGCCAACAAAAGAATATCGGTCCCCTTGTCAGATGGCAGAAATTTCTAGAAACTTTTCTCAACTTTTATTTTTATGTATTTATTGCTCACCTTTATTATTTGGATAAATATCTCAAGGTGGCTAACATAACTAATACACCTTTCTCCTCCTATTTTCCCCACAACAATAACCCTGTAAGGTGAGTTAGGGTGAGACTGGCTCAAAGTTACCCGGCTGGCTTTCATACCTAGGGCAGAACTAGAACTCACTATCTCCCAGTTTCTAGCCTGGTGCCTTAACCACCAGACCAAACAGGTTTCTTCATGCCTCCAGATGTATATTAGATTTATGTCTCACCTTTCATCTAAGAAATAAGGTCCTTTTTCTATAAGAGTTCTAACAGATGTTTTGAGGCTTCAGTGGGAACTCTAGATAGAAGGAAAAGCTGAGTATTGCCCTGTGGGAGGCTGCAAATACATAATTACAACTGCCTGACTTGTTTGCAATATTATAATTGCACCCATATGGCCACTCACAAGATGGCCAGTAGTGATCAAAATTGTATTTTTGCCATCTAGCAGAAAAAAATCAGTACCAACACAGACATAGTTTCTTCTCTCATTGAATTTGACATTAGGATTCTCTACAGGTAGTCCTCAACTTACAACCCCAATTGAGCCCAAAATTTATGCTCCTAAGTGAGAAATTGGTTAAGTGAGTTTTGCCCCATTTCCCGACTTTTCTTGCCACATTTGTTAAGTGAGTCACTGCAGTTGTTGAATTAGTAACACGGTTGTTAAGTGAATCTGGCTTCTCCATTGACTTTGCTTGTCTGAATGTCACAAAAGGGGATCATATGACCCAGGGACAGTGCAAGCATCATAAATGTGAGTCAGTTATCAAGCATCTGAATGTAAATCACATGACCATGGCAGAGGTGGGTTCCTCCTGGTTGAGACCGGTTTGCCCGAACCGGTAGCGACCCGCTGGTGATGTCACGATGACATCACGGATCCGGTTCGGTCAGTGCCGGTCCGTGGGCGCCGCCATCTTTTTTTAATTTTTTTTTAAAAAATTTTTAAGAATTTTTTTTAATTTTATTTTTCTTCTGCGCATGCGCAGAAACCGAGTTTCCGGCACTGCGCATGCGTCGCCATATTGTTTTTGGCTTTTTATTTATTTTTTTTAAAAATTAAAACATTTTTGCACTGCGCATTTTTTGCACGAGGCGCGCCCACGCAGCGCGGGAGGAAGCGAACCGGCAGCGAGGTAAGTTAGAACCCACCCCTGGACCATGGGAATATTGCAACGATCATAAGTGTAAAAAATGGTCGTAAGTCACTTTTTTCAGTGCCGTTGTAACTTGAACGGTCACTAACTGAATGGTTGTAAGTTGAGGACTACCTGTAGTTGTAGTGGCTTGGGCATAGGGAAAAAAAAAATTTTTAAGAATTTTTTTTAATTTTATTTTTCTTCTGCGCATGCGCAGAAACCGAGTTTCCGGCACTGCGCATGCGTCGCCATATTGTTTTTGGCTTTTTTTTTATTTTTTTTAAAAATTAAAACATTTTTGCACTGCGCATTTTTTGCACGAGGCGCGCCCACGCAGCGCGGGAGGAAGCGAACCGGCAGCGAGGTAAGTTAGAACCCACCCCTGGACCATGGGAATATTGCAACGATCATAAGTGTAAAAAATGGTCGTAAGTCACTTTTTTCAGTGCCGTTGTAACTTTGAATGGTCCCTAAGTGAACTGTTGTAAATTGAGGACTACCTGTATTTCATTCCAAATGTTATTCCTTAATTCCCCTTTATTTAAAATTTAATACTTATTCACTATATTAGCTATGTTTCAACTCAGCTGATTTTCAAGATGATAAAAACTTAAAACAGTTTTAAATGCTTCTCATTGTTGGACATAGTAGTGATCCAACTATTGTATGTGTTCTTTTTTTTTTTTTTGTAACTTAAAACATTGATTTTACTTTTGTTTTCAGTAAAGTGGTGGTGATCCTTTAATACTGCTAACACAGCAAAGCAGTGGGCAATCAGCTAATGCTAAAAGAGCTTGACACAGCTAGCAGTCTGTGATGTAAGCCTTGCATAATCACATTGCATGGTACTAACTGCACACTGTGGAATGATTAAGGGCTGTCAATCCCCCCCCCTATTATTAGGTACATTTTAAGATATGTACAAACCTAAGGTCATTCAGTTAAGCTGTGTCATGTCATGTCATGTCTCGTAGCTGAGTTCAGCTCCTGGTTACTAGTTACTCATAAAGACATCCATGCGATGGAAATGACTTGCCTTTGCTTTCTTCTGATATTTTTTTCCTAAATTATACTGCTTCATCTGTGGCCCTGGGGTGATCCCATGGTCTCCCATTGATTACATAGTTGGTTTTTTTTTTTTAATGAGACCAATCAATGTTGGGTAAGTGGCTGGGTTCACTCATGTTATACGCTATATGTTTGGGTTTCATTTAGCATGTGAACACTACCGTTGAGATTTTTAACCATGGTATAAGGTGGGAGACCATTTTAGGATTTGTTGGATTTTTTTTTTTTTAAACCCTCAACTTTCAGAGCTGTGGATTTGTGACGAAACGTCACCAGGAACAGATTTTTTTTTTTTAGCCACTTTGGTCTGGGGTTCAATATCAAGGTTAGGATAATTTTGCTTCTTATTTTTGACTCCCCAAATTGGCTTGGCCAATAATCTGCAGTTCTGCTGCAGAATTAAGGAAATGCAGCCTGGAAGTATGAGTTAATATCCCACCCCACTGTATTATTTATGTATGTATGTATGTATGTATGTATGTATGTATGTATGTATGTATGTATGTACGTATTTATTTATTTCAAAAATTTATATTGCCACCTATTCGCTCACGGAGACTACAGGAAATAAAAATATAAAAGAAATAAAAATTATAAAAAATAAAAATAAAAATAACCCGCCCACCCCGGCCACAACACACACTCATACCAGCCATTTAATGGACTCCATCTCGCTCTGGGTTCCCCAGGCCCGCTAGCAAAACCACGTCTTCAGGGTCTTCCAAAAGAGTGTCAGAGTGGGGGCCAGTCTAATTTCCGGAGGGATGATGTTCCAGAGGGAGGGAGCCACCACCGAGAAGGCCCTTCTTCTGGGTCCCGCCAGATGTATCTCCTTAGGGGATGGGACCTGCAACATTCCATGCCTCCCCGCTCTAGTGGCTCAGGTGGATGTGACCGGCAAGAGACGGTCCCTCGGATAATGCAATGTATCCCATTGTGTGAACCCAGCCCATTGTAATCTACTCAGCAACCCACAGAAAGAAAACAGTAGCTTGCTTCAATGAGTTTAACTGTTTTAAATTCCCTGCCACAAAATATGGCATTATGGTGCATTAGATCAATGTTATATGACTTTGGCAACTTCTAGGTGTATGACTTCAACTCCCAGAATTCTCATCTATGGCCATGATGGCTATGGAATTCTGGGACAGGAAGTCCACACATTTGAGAATTGCCAAGGTTGGGAAACAGTGGTTTAGATGATTCTGGGGGGGGGGGGGAATCAATCCAGCCAATTCCAGCAGAAGGTCAAACCTCCCATGGCTGTTAAATAATCTCCCTATGAGCCTAGCCATATAGTGATCCTTTGGGTTTGTCTCACTCCTTGGAGGCCCTGCATACTTCCTTTCTCTGACTCTGGAGAATATCGTTAACCGCAGGGCTAGGGAGGAAGGGAAAGAGCAGTCCATTTGTGCCCCATGTCCGGACAGGATGTCAGGGTTTCTTGTTAAGAGACGTGTCACACAAAGGCTGACCTGCGGTTGAATGTCTAGATTGAAAGGCTTAAAAAAAAGTATTCCTTGCCCTGGAGGAAGCAGATTGCAAAGGGTGGGAGGGCAAAGTGGGGAAGGAGAAGTCTGGGGCACACCCTGCTGCAACTGACTGAGGGAAACAGGCATTTTGTGTGTGTGCTTCTATTGCTCCCTGCCCCCCCCTCCCCATCCCGCAGCCTCTGCTATTACAAATGGCTGAAGGGCCTTCTTTCTCTGTTATTGGAGGTTTGGTTCCAGCTTTCCATACAGGTCTTGTGCCTCGGCCTGTACGAAGCAACCAAATGAGCTGGGAGTTCACCGCATGACCTACAGACGGCCGCACTTTCAAGCAAAGTTCATCAGGGTTGAAGGTGACTGGAAAAGGAGACTGACTCCAGCTTTACTTACAGCTGCAGTGACGCTGCAATAG
The DNA here is from genome assembly GCA_003457575.1 of Thermophis baileyi. Classification (NCBI taxonomy): domain Eukaryota; kingdom Metazoa; phylum Chordata; class Lepidosauria; order Squamata; family Dipsadidae; genus Thermophis; species Thermophis baileyi. The sequence continues at coordinate 1,826,719 of QLTV01002677.1, forward strand.
CGGAGTTCTCAATTTGAGCAGACAGCAACGCTTTCCGTTTTCGTCATCAGCCTTTGGTAACAACTGGGAGCTAAAGAAGGCCAGCTCATCTTAGAAAAGCTGGAAATTGACTCACATCAAACTTGAAAGGTGGGAGGGACCGTCTCTTACCAGCCATTTTGCTGCCTTAGGCAATAGGAATCACGCTTTCCTTCGCCCTGCCTATTCCTTGCATCAAACTGGCCATTGTCTTATTTTATTTACACCCTGGTTACAGTTGTAGTTCACCTTTTCTCCAGAGGTTTAACCTGGCATTCATGGTCTTCCTTTTTTCTCATCCATATTTTAATTTCACAGCAACCCTGAGAGATTGGCCCCTGCGTTTTCTTTACTGGTGTAGGATATGCCCTGCCAGATGTAGCTGCTTTTTCTACAAATGGCTGTGCTGGCCTTGGGGAATTTGGATAATTAGGGCCCTTGAGCAAGGAGGCCCACTGAAAAATGTAAGAAGCAGCTAGACAAAGCAGTGATTCTGGAGAACGATGGCCCTTGTATAGCAGGCAGAATGTTGGTAATTAATAAATGCTGGTTTTGCGAGTGGTACAGCTTGGCTAGCTTGCATGAGTAATCTGAGTAGAAAATTCTGAAGCAAAGGAGCAGTTTGCTGCCCATGAGGCTTACCACTGGCCTGTGCTCCCTTCGGTTTTTAAAACTGTGAAGGAGAGGAGGTGCTCCAGACAGGCCTCCAACAAGTGGGCCAAAGCAAGTTTGACAACAGCCCTTCTTAAGTGCAATTGTAAGAAAGGGAAGTGGATTCCTCTGAGTGAAAGGGTGAAAGGAATAGGCTGGAGAGCATCAACAGGCTCCGTTCCCCCCCCCCCAGTTCTGCTTCACTGCTAACGCAGAGCCTGCTGAGCAGCTTGAAGAGTTGTTGGGTCTCCTGCAGGCCTTGGGTGTTGGCTTTGGCCCAGAGGAACTGAGAGCCGGATGCTGAAGACCAGGCTTGGCTTATTGCCGGATGATGATAGCAACAACGGGGTGAGCAGGGCAGCCAGGCCCTCCCACTCCCCCGCCTCCCACCCAGAGCCATTACCTCAGCCCCTCAGGAATCTGGCCTTGCAAGGATGAAAGCTAGGGGCGGGAGGCAGTGGGGGAATGAGAGATTGGGAGAGAGAGGGATGGAGATAGACCCAAGAGTCCTTGAGAATTCCCAGCTGGGTGGGAGATGGTGTCTCTTCCTTAGAACGGGAGCCTTGCGAGATGGAACTTCTGGGTCCATTCTCTAGGGCTGCTGGAGTGAGGGAGTATACAGCGGGGTGGTCTTGTTGAAGTAAAGTTGGGGGGTTGCCTGGACTTCCAAGATTTCTTTCCCCTTATTGCAGAAAGAGCATTACATCAAAGCCAATGGAAGCAACACTTCTGGCTCTGAAAAGAAAGGCAAGCAAGCATGACTTCAGGGACAGATGTATTGTAAGAATGCCTGCCAACTCCTCTTGTCCCTGAATGGCTTTCTTTCTTGCTCGGAAGATTGCAGCATCAATAGAAGAGACTTCCTATTAATGGGATGGGTTGTTGCCTTGGGGTCAAGAAGGGTGGTTGAGCAATGGGCACTTGGAAGGGAGGGGTGGGGCAGTCAGTCAGCTGTGCTTGTGCTCTTGCTTGCTTGCGTGATGGGGTTAGAGATCCAAGACTATTAGCTGGCATTCAAAAATGCAGCAAAACTGGGAAGAAATAAATATCCATAAATTGTACACAACTAAGGGAATTAAAAGCCCTTTAGTTATCAGTTACACATAGACTTGCCTCCTTCACAAGGGCATCATTGCCTAATTCCTGGTTTTACAGAAAAGGGAGGTAGGCTTTTTTTCTCAGCTCTTAGATAGGAACAGGAGTGTGAAGCCAGAATGGGGGTGGGGTAGGCGAAGCACCAGATCTATTCAGGCCTGTTCCTGGCTGATGGAAGCAGGGAGGGAGGGCACTGGAATCTCTCCCCTATAAGGCAGCCACTCCACTCCACTTTAGGGCTGTGTTTACACTCAGACTAGGTGACTCAGCTCCAGGCCTGCATTCCTGAACTCTGAAATGGGGTGGATGAGATGGGCAAGTCTTGAGTTGAAAAGCATTAAAGGGAATCAGAGGAGTGGGCTTCCAAAAACAGTCAACCACCATTGTTTTTTTTTAGGGAGAGACAAAGAATGAAGAGTCAAGGAGAAATATATTATAACTTGATGACCTAGGAAAGGGTTTAGGGTACAAGGGATGTTTATACTGCATAAGTTGCAATGCAAAATTCTCAGTGTCTCGGCGCCCTCTGCCGGCTGAATCTGAGAAGTTGCAACTGAGAAGTTGCTTTCCTTGCTGCTTCTATTGAATGATAGATACTACATTCTTATCTGATGTGTCAGTTTCAGATTTTCTGAAAGACAGTGTCCTGTCTATTGTTTCACAAAGATTTTTTAAAGTCCAATTGTACTGCGCTTTATATTCATGATTATGCTTTATGTTTGTATTATTTCACCCATTTTTTTAATAACTCCAACTTTGAGGCTATAAATTTTATTTTGCATTTACTCTATCCAAAACAACACAAGACATTTGCTTATAGCAAACAATTATTGCATAGGCTACCAAAAAAAAAAAAAAAAAGAACACTGGAGAAAGTGTGAAATAAGCCACCATTTGAATCCTATTGTTCATTCATAATACACCAAATTAAGATAGTGTGACGACTGCCAATCCATTCTTCCTCAATGAGACCATTCAGTAGGTAAAAGGGCATACATACAAGCAAAATTGCACCATCCCCCATATTTCAAATTTTTAAATTAAGACTAAATTAGGTCCATTCCTTCTTTTCTGGAGTTGGTGGGTTTGTACCTTGTTTTCCCCTTGGAAAATGCTGTGCCAAATGAGATAATCTAGTAATTGTAACTAGACTAAAAAAGAAATACCGGTAGGTATTAAGTCTGAACAATTTGTGGGTAATGTCTACATTAAATGTGTGAAATTTATATTCTGCAAGTATTAGTGTATACAGCACATATTGCTTGTAAGTAGAGGATTCTTATAAACCCTGACCCTAAATATTTTCCCCACATCCAGGAGTACTTCTCCAAATTCCTCCACACCCAATTCTTCATTCCCGTGATTTCCTTCCTATGCTGGAATTTTAGCCACTAATACGGAATACATTTTACATCTAGCATGTTTTGATTATAAACTTCATCCTTAGAATGTTCTATGTCTTAAAGCAATGGTCCACAATCTTTGCGGCTTGGTGGCCCAGCTGGGGAGGGGGAAACTGGGCCACGCGAGTGGCGGGCCAGGGCACATGCATGCACATACAGCTCAACTTGCACAAGTACATGTGTGCCAGCCCACCACTTGCGTGAGTTGAGCTGCGTGCACCTGTGCCACAGACCCGCCACTCACCTGAGTTGAGCTGCATGTGCGTGTGTGTGCATTGGCCCACAGTCCAGTTACGAATAGGCCATGGCCTGGTAGTGGACTGCGGCCCAGGGGTTGGGGACCCGTCTTAAGCTTTGGGCTACCAGCCAGCTTTCTGTTTGCCTGGTAATTAACACAGCCATTTAAGAAGATAATTTGGGGGCTCTACTTGAGGACTATTACCAATGTCCTATTTTTAGTTGTTAAGCTCCACGAAACAACATTACAATATCCTTGAATCCTGAGCATCCATATGTATTTGCGACTCCTTTAGAAATCAAAATCTAGAAGTCTGGGCTATCCATCAGAGGTTATGCTATGCAATATTCCTGGGAAATCTATGAAAGAATCGTATACATCTGTTCTTAGATGTCCACCATTGAAAGCCATCATAAGCTAATTTGGGACCCTTTTTGTTGTTACCTGTAGAAAAAGCTAAAGCACTTACCACATTTTTCTGTGTCATAATTTCTACTGGAGTGTCAAGTATGTACTGGAGTATATTGCATTTGCCCTACTCAAAATCAGTGGGGAATGAAATACAGCTGAGAGTAGAGCTAGCTCAGTCTACGTAGAGCTTTTATTTCTTTATATAGATTCCACCTACCTGAAGAACCTATGTGATCAACCTAGGCAGTAGCTTAGTTGTAACTTAAAGTCCATCATTATTATCCACTTTCCTACGTCTAATCAATTATATCCTTTTCTCCAGATTGTAGTTTATGGTCAGGAGAGAGACATCTTCACAACAAACTTGTACTCTCTATGCTCTTCTTCAGTTTGACGCCATCCTCCGTTCACCCTGAAATGTTAGAGATCCATGGGGTTGTAAAGACTTCGAAGATTCTGTTAATTCACACATCGCACTCAGAATATATGTATTTGTCTTATTTGCTAGCTCTTGTTAGCTGGATATTTGTTGAAAGACATGTAATTTAAGATTTGGCACATTAAAGTAATTTTTTGGCTGATGAGCAAGTCACTTTGATACAATCATACAGAAAGGAATCCAAAAAGGAAAATGGGGAATACACTGAACTTTTGTTATTTGTGCATATTTAAGAAAAGATTTTTGGAATAAAGTCAGTATAGTTGAAAATTGTATAATTGAAGTGTGGGGTCAAGGAGAGCAGAGATTCTTACACAAAGTGTAGATACTCGACTATGAGAATATAATATTGCTAATAAAAAGTGGGGTTGTAAGGATGACCTATCTGCCCTACTTTGAAGTTACTGTATGGAAGGAGGCATATTTAAGGTCAATTTAATACATATGCTGCGCTGCCATTCATAAGACTTTTCTGGAGAGTTTTCTACTTTATTAAACTATAAAGTTACAGCAGTACAAATATCAATCGTCCTGTATACACCCACCCAAACAAAAATATTGCTTCTAAATGTTCTGCTAACTGGAACAAATTACCCTGCTAGGTGAAAAAAAAGACCCCCACATAGTGTTGAATTAATTCTGGAAAATTTAAAGATGAATTATAACCACCTAGCAAATCCCAACCTCACCCCATCCCCCAAGATCTAGTAAGTCATTGTCCAAACTGATACCCGTATTATTCAATTAACAATCCTGTCTTGAGGAATACTCTGTAGTATGCAGAGCATTTAAAATCTTAAAGGTAAAGTCATGTGTGCATGATTCAGATTATATCAGTAAGCTGATGACCATTAATGGCAAACAAGAAAGGATATATTGGTAATAATTTTATGTGAGGTATTACACGGCCATTTTCCTTAGCAGGAAGAATACTTTGAAGCAGGAGATTGTGCAGCATCTGCACACTCCTTGTAGCCTATTAATTGCAGAAACTGTATTTAAAAGTAATGATTCCTTTAATGGAAAAAAAAAAACCCTACAGGCTGACAGTTGCCATGAGATGAGATAAAAAACAGCAACCTACATTTAGGGAGGGCAGTATGGAAGCCATGATACGTTTTCACTGCATCTCTTTATGGGCATTCTATTTTATTTATATATTATGAAAATATAAACAGTATCACACCACTGAAGGTTTCCTAAAGACCAGCATATCTCAAAAATCTTAGATCATTTTCCTCTTGCATAAAGTGTTTCTAACCCACACCACCAATTTGTTGGCCCTCTTCCAGCTGCATTTAAACCAAGATTTATAAACGATGTTTACAATTCTAACAAACCAAGATGGATACAACTCAAATAAAACAAATTGCTTAGAAAAATGAACTCCAAACATGCTCTACTCTTTGGCTGAGCAAGCTAAAACATTCATAAAAATTAAAGGGACTGGATCATTGCCTCGTTAGAATTCATGTTCAACATGGAGTCCAAACTGGTGAAAATATAAGCAACTTTATGAACATGCAGTATGGCAAATAAATCAGAATTTTAGAGGCTTTCTGCAATTAACTATAGCCTTTTAATCAGCTAGAGCAGGGGTGTCAAACACGGCCCTTGTGCTGGATGCGTCACGCCCTGGCCACGCCCACTCTCGGTTTAGTGAAGGGGAAAAAAGTCACGATAATCTGCGAGTTTGACACCCCTGACCTAGAACTAGCCTGATATATTGATAGGAAGGAAAAAGAATAGCGCAATAGTTTATTGTCTTCTCATACTCAAATGGGCTCTGTGTTTGATCACATTGGTCCCATGATATTCATCACTGACTCACTTCAAGTCATTTACCCAAATGCTTCATTGCTCTAAGATCACAGAAAACCAAGGGAACTCTTATCCATCCAAGAGAAGGCAATTAGGAGCAATTATGTCAATTGTCCAAGTAATCTCCCTATTCTACAGTTCAACTGGAGTTTCAACAGAATCATACTTCAGAAGCAGGAAAATTCTCCAGAGCATTTGAAATGCTTTTCAATCCATTAACTGCACAGTTTTAATCCTGCAAAGTTCTCAACAAATCAAAACATTAGGAGATAATGATCTCTTTAGAGCAGATTGGGAATTCTAAAAATTGTACTTCAAGGAATTTGACCCCCCAAAAAGGTCAGTCAGCCATACGGAAATACCTGGCATGTAGTTTTAAAGGGAGATAGATAGAAGCCTATTCCACAAGATGCTAGATATAGGGATGCAAATGTACAAAAAAGGGAGAAGTGGCTTTTGGAAACTAGGAATTAAAGGAGAGTTCAACAAGTTTAAGAGAAAAAACAACAACCAAGAAGAGTGAGTGAGAGTATTCATCTTAAAGAGACAGACTTTATTTTTTAAATTTTCACAGAAAACTTCAGAAAATATATTTACATTTGGGAAAAAAAAATTCAGGTTCTCATTTACATCCCAGGAAGAAGCATTTTTCCTTCATCCAAAAATAACCTACAATTTGCAGTCCTTTCATCTTTCAGGTTCTCTGAAAGTCTCTGAGGGTGGCATGGATGGTTTTGTATTTCTGCTTCAATTCTTCAAGCTTTGAGGCTGAAAAAGTAAAAGATCAGCTTGCTAGAGCGAACGGTGAAGGTGCCTGGGAGCCTTTCAGGCTTCGGAAGTGATGGCTCTATCTCTTCATCAACATGATCAGGCTACACCAAATTCTCTCTACACATTACATGTCCTTCTCTCCTAGCTGCCCATCGTACCTTCCCTAAATTTCCCTCCCTGAAGAAAAGACCTCCCCCCACCTGCAGGATTAAGGTAGGTCGGTTAAAAAAGCACCCAACTCATAATTCACACCTCCCCACACACTAAGAAGCATCAGAAAGGGATGAAAAGTCAGGAAAATCAGATGCTCTCTGAATGTCTGCCTCACTGCTCTCAGTGATGAAATTGCTTCGATGAGCAACGAGGCATCTTAGATTAACCAAGTTTGGTCCAGTTTGCCATGATTCAACCTTTAAGACACCTTTGGTCTGGATGATTCATTGACATATTGCAACACATTTTGGGGAGAAACCCCTGAAGGTGGTGTGGCAAGAGTTGGTACATTCCAACGACCCTCTGACTAACTAATTTTGCTCTGACTGATGAAGTTGCTTGGATGAGCAACGAAACGCCTCAGATTAACAAAGTTTGGTCCAGTTGCCATAACTGAACATTTAAACATCGTCAGAAAGGGGGTTTCACAAAGAGCAGTGTAGGAAGGGGAGCTGACATTTATAGGAAAGAATGGGCCACAAGACTTACGTAACGTGGCTATAGTGCTTCCATTCCAGAACACCTTCTGTTCATGCCGCCGTTGCACTGTCGCCATAATGCATTCTGAGGTTTTTGTAACCTGGGCCAGGCCTTGCAGCTCCTGCAAAGGAGAATATTCATAAAACAAAAGCAGGCAGCTCCTTTAGTGGCATCTTATCATCTCCAACTGTTCAAGACTTTGTGCTCCAGATATCAATAGCTGTGAAGAGGTGGGGCAGGAAAGAGGAGAGTGAAAAGCCCATTCTGGATGATATTTTTTTTTTAAAAAGTTAAAAAATTGGGGGGGGGGGATTGTGTAATAAAAACAAAACCATGAAGCACCGGAAAACTAACAAATATATTGTAGCACAGGCTTCATGGCTTACAAGACATTTCTATTTGATGGCCCCTCAGTATGTCATTATGTACAGAGGGCAGATTTACATAGGAAGAAATAAATTCCCGAGCCTAGCAACCTGACTGCTGCCTCTTGTATTTTACAGACTTTTTGGTTCACTGCACACATCATTTCATCTTTGTGTGAACACACACTTGCCCTCTTTCTTTTATTAAAGATGGGCTCTAAGTCTCAAGCATTTTTGTCACAAAAGTCAAAGATATCATAAACGTCATGTTTAAAGAAAGCTATTCTAGATGGTAAAGCACACAGGCACAGCCAGCTACTGTTATTACAATTCCATCTGAGAGTGAACATTTAGAAATATGAACACTGCTATTTCGCATGAAACTGAGCCCCTACCAGGGGTGAAATGCTACCGGTCCGCTCTTACCTGTCGGTCGCCGTAGAGCCGGTCGCCAAGGTAGCGCGAGGCGCCGCCCACCCGCCCGGACGCCACCATTTAGGTTCTTTTACCCTCTGCGCATGCGCAAAGCGTTCTGTGCATTTGCAGAGGGTAAAAGAACTCAAATGGCGGCGTCCGGGTGGGTGGGCGGCGCCTCGCGCTACCTTGGCGACCGGCTCTACGGCGACCGACAGGTAAGAGCGGACCGGTAGCATTTCACCACTGGCCCCTACTTGTTCATAACGTAAAGGTTTCCTCTGTCCTTTCGTGTCTGACTCTAGAGGGCAATGCTCATCTCCGTTTCTTAGCAGAGGGAGCCAGCTTTGTCCGAAGACGCCTCTGGGGTCATGTGGCCAGCATGACTATATGCTGAGGCACACGGAATGTCGTTCATAAGGTAGGGAATCACTAATTGTCTGGTACCCATTTCAGCCCTTCCAGAAATTATAATATCCTTATTGTGTCATCTTTGAGGAAAAGGGAAATGACAGAAGTTAAAAACTGAATTAAATTGATCAGTTTGATACCTAATAATGGCAGCTATACCAAGGATCGGTACTGAAACTAGCAGGATAAATTTCTTTGATCAGTGAACACAAGGAACCAATATCTAGTCCAGGCCTGTCAAACTGGCGGCCCGCGGGCCGGATGCATCACATGCAGGCCACGCCCACCCCGGCTCCGCAAAGGTCATATGTCACATGACACGATCGAGTTTGACACCCATGATCTAGACTAAAGGAAGATTGATGAATTGTCCTGTCCTTGTGAAATATGCTCAGTGAATAAGCAATTGATTCCTTTTTATAAAAGTTTATAAAATAAAATATAAAAATACAAAAGAAAATAGGAGGGAAAATAGAGGAGGGAAAAGGGGAAAAAAGAAAACGCATTGACTTCCAACTCCCTTTGGTGCAGTAGAATAAGATAATAGCATCAAACCTCAACTTTTTACTTTTGCATAATAGCTAATAATAATAACTAGCCATTTCTATAACAATAAACCTATCTAATTGATAAAACCCAAAATCAAAGTTCCATTTTTTTTCTACCTCAAGCACAAAGTCAATACGCAATTGATTTCTAATAGACTTGAAACTAGAGCTATGGATACAACTACATCTTGATTAGTGTAGATAATGAATTCTAATGAATAATGGTCGCATTATTCGAATTAGCGCTATTCAAAGTGATATTTCTATGGAAACTGTGATAATTGGTCTCAGCCAAAATAGGCAATGAAAAAATGTGAACATAAAAATTATATGTTAATGCATATCAGTGAAATACTGGTATTCATACTGACTGCAATCGTCAGTCCATACAGTTAAAAGATGTTTCTATCATTGCAGTACTTCTTTTCCTTGTTGTTTGCAAATCACAAAAAGCTGATGCAACTTTACTTTTTTATTTTCCCTGTGTGTTTTATAATATTGTATACTACAGATTCAGGCATTCCAACATCTCATTTTATTTTAGCATTGCTATGACGTATTTCACATGGTTCAATTACATCAAATTTGTTCTAATGTAATAACTAAGCCTTTTTGAGCTTGTATTGTTTTCCTCCATTTTTTAAAAAAAAATAATTTTTATTGAATATTAAAAAAACATATAACGTATATATACATAAGCACATATATACATAAATACACAAATACAACTACAAACCCCCAAAACAAACCTAACAAACACCATAAATCACAAGAAAAATTCCTATTTCATTAAGCAGCTTAACGTATCTTATATATTACATATATATTATGTGCATATTATATATTTCTAATGTTTTAGTATCAATATATCAGTAAGTTAGCATCACATTTTCAATTATCAATGTACAATCTAAAATCTTGTATATCTCCATTCCTTATTCTCAAAATTATTACCTTTCATATTCTTTGATTACATGTCGTTTTAAACTTACATAAATAATAATCTCTATTTTGTTTTATTTTTACCATTTAACCAATCATAAAATTTATCTCAAATTCTATAAAAAACCGTTTCTTCCTTATCTTTTATTCGCATGGTTAGCCTATTCATTTCTGCACATTCCATGATCTTATTATCATTATGTTAGATGGGACTGTATCTTTCCTCCACATTTGGGCATAGGCAATCCTCCATTTTCCTCCATTTTGTACACATAAAGATTTAACTACGGTATGTCTATAACCCCAACTGCAATTGTGTGCAATTAGCTGAATTTTCAGTCAGATTACATGCAACCTGGTATCAATTTACAATTTGCTCTAAATTGAATATTGTATTATCCTGAACTTGGCATTAATCACAACCTAGCTATGTATGAAAGACTATCTTAAAAACAATTTTTGACATTATTGTTTTAACACAAAAAAAACTATGAGTAGTGCTGGTAGGAAGATTTAGGAAAGGGAACTACTACTCCATGCAAATGGCTAAGTGGGTAGAACTAAGAGAAAGGTAGACATTTGTGCATTCAAACATATTAGACTTAAACTGTACGTTCATTTACCTAACATCAGGAAGGATGAAAACATTATGCTTGCCCTTCTATAATGTATCTTCTCCTGAAGGTTCATGTAAAGTATTCCAGTAGATGGTATTCTAGTGATAAGGAATGTAACTAGGGTAACTAAGATGTAACAAAGGAGAACCAGCTTTGTTTACTTTTGAGACATTTGGATGTTTCAGGACTAGACTGGTGGCTTTTTGCTGCCATCTGATGACCTGTGAAGGTAGGTTTCTGATTTCCCTGAGGAAATAAGCCTGAACTACTGCTTCTCTTCCTCCTGTCACCAAACCTCCACATAGAGGCCCACCATAGCCCCTGAAGAGCTCTTTCTGCTGAAATGAATTGGCTCCAAAGTGATTATCTTCAATTGGCACAAGAGCTATCTTGTGCATTTATCCGGCCTTCCCCCTCACCTGCAGATTTCCTGGGATCGGGGGTGGAGACTGAAAGACTGAAATGGTACAGTCAGATACAGATTTTCTGACTCGGGAGAGAAAAAGAGCAGTATCAAGACATCTTTGGATGGTTGCTAGGAAAATAACTAGCATTTCCTACTTTTATTATCACCATACTTCTCCAAACACAAAGTCAGAAGCCATGATTGAAAACTTAAAGAACCCTTTTCTACATTGCCACCATTTCCGTATAGGCTCTCAAATTCTCTGTCCATCCATTCATATGCCCCAAGCTCACCTGAGTAAACAGCAGCAGATTGTGGTGCACAGCTTGGAAGAGGGGGTCACAAGGACTCAGTTTAGGAGCAGGACGCTCACAATGCTTCTGCAGCTCATTCTCATATACTTGTTCAAAGGCTGTGAGCAGCTGGCTGTAGTCAGAAACGATCAACTTGAGGGACTGAAGAGCCGTGGCAGTGCTGTTGGATGGATCGACACCAGCGGGACTCCCCTGGAGGAAAGAACACTATTTTCCCCCCACCCACCCAAAAAAACACAGTGAAAACACCTGAATTGAAGAAAAGAGGGAATCAACTGTTTGAGGGGAGGATATATCCTGTAAAAGCCAACCATTAATGCAGCAGTGGTAATGAACAGGTAATTAATGCCAAGGACCATTTTTATTATATTTTATTTTATTTATATCCTGCCTTTATTATTTTTATAAATAACTCAAGGTGGCAAGCATACCTAATACTCCTTTCTCCTCCTATTTTCCTCACAACAACAACCATATGAAGTGGGATAGGCTGAGAAAAAAGTGACTGGCCAAAGTCACCCAGTTGGCTTTTAGGCCTAAAATGTGACTAGAACTCATAGTCTCCTGGTTTCTAGACCACCACCTTCACCACACTACACTATAGAACAGTGGTTCCCAAAGTGGGCGGTACCGCCCCCTGGGGGGGATGACTTAGGGGGGCGCTAAGAGGGGCAAGGGGGACGGCAGGTGATTCGCCATACCGGTAGCGACAGCCTGAGGCCGGCAGAGCTCCATAGGTGCGCGCCCCGACGCTTCCCGACCCGCAAAGGTCCCGGAGCCGAAGCCGGGAAGGCGAGAGGGGCGATGGCGGTGGCAACCGTGCTCCGGCAGCATCGCGTCCCCTGTCATGTGCCGTCTGGGAGCGCGGTCTCTGGGCTGGCGGGGGCCTTGGTGGGGCAGGCAGAAAGTGGGGAGCCGGTGGATGGGCGTGCCGGGCGGTCTCTGAGCCTCGCCAGGAAGGTAAGCCGAGCGATGGCTGGGCCAATGGGCTCCTGCCTGCCCCTCGCTCCGGCCGTCTCCTGGGAAGTTTGCGGGAAGTGGCTGTGGGCGGAGCTGGGCAGGGCAGAGCCTCTGGTGCAGCAGCACCCGGCGAGGAAGGCCCCCGCCAGCCCGAAGACTGCGCTCCCGGACGGCACATGACACGAAACGCGACGCTGCCGGAGCGCGGTTGCCATCACTCCTCTCGCCTTCCCGGCTTTGGCTCCGGGACCTTTGGTGCACGTTGCAATGCAGTTGCTAGCCCTAGCTAGTCTTTCCGTGGGAATGGCTACTGTATTTTTTGCACTATAAGATGCACTGGACCATAAGACGCACATTAGCTTTAGAGGAGGAAAACAAATTAAAAAAATCTGCCTCTGCCTCCCAGCATCCATCCGATATTCATCTGGCTAGCGTCCTTGCAGCAAACCGCAAACAGCCTGGTCAGCTTCAACATGTTATTGCAGCCCCAGCATGTGGCTCGTCAGGGCTGCGCTCCGTTGCGCCCACCACCAAACTGAGCTGAGCTGCCGCCGAGGAATGCTGGAGCCTTCGCTGCCGAGCAGCTGATTGGCGGTTGGATTGGCCTCCCGGAATACAGCTGATCAGCTGTTCTAGATGGCGGGGATCGCCACCGCCACCTATCGCCGCCGTTGCCGTTCGCTGCGGCGATTGGCGGTGGCAGCAATCCCCGCTGCCTAGAACAGCTGATCGGCAGTATTCTGGGAGGCCGATCCAACCGCTGATCAGCTGCTCGGCAGCGAAGGCTCCAGCGTTCCCCGGTGGCGGTGAACAGCGGCAGCAGTGACACACCAACCCCTCCCCCCACTGCAATATTCGCTCTATAAGACGCACAGACATTTCCACCCACTTTTTTGGGGGGAGGAAGTGTGTCTTATAGTGCGAAAAATACAGTACTTAGGGCTAGCAACTCTTCAACATTATTTTCTTGACACTTTTTGATATGAAAATTTACTAATAGACATCTACCTAACACAATTTAAGTAATGACTATGTTATAGAACTGACACAGATCATCAGTCTCATAAAATCAGATATTCCTTTCTGTAAATATTCCATGATGAGCCTATACAACTGATAAAATGAAATATCGCAGACTGCTTGTAACTGCAGTAATGGGGCAAATAAACTGGAAGTGATTCAGAAAGATACTTCTAACTCACCCGTCTCACTGTAAAATAAATGCCCCCCCGTTTGATATAGCAGGTTTGTAAATTGCTTACCTGTGCTCTTAGATTTTCCAAGGCTGCTGCTGTCTTCTCCAGCTCCTCTGATGCCTCCAAGAGAGTTTGCTCATGAGAAGTCATTGACAGCAGGGCCCTTTTACATACACAGACAAGAAAGTGGGTAGCAGGAGTTCATGGTTTCACCATGATAGACATGGGGAAAAGGAGTGGACACTGGACATCAATGGAAAAGCAGATCTCATTTTTACATGAGTCCTTTCCTCTATTTGACACTTTTAGCCCCCCCCCCCCCATTATTCTTCAATAAGCTGAGGTGAAGGACTTATTGACTCTCTACTTTCCATAACTTAACAGCAGGCACAGGAACCTTACCTTTTCTGTTGTCTTTCTTCCCCCAAAAGGAGAGGCTTTATATCTGAGCTCCAGGGATGACACTCTGGATTCAGCACTGCCTGCAGATCAGGGCTAGAGAAAACCTGCTTTATGAATTCTTCATTCTTCCTAGCTATTTCTTGGAAAGATTCCTCTGTGCTGCAAGAGAATGCCGGGGAATTATAAAATGCAGGCTGCAGGGCAGTCTAACCTAGGAAGTAAAATTGGGATTGGTACAAAGAGAAGAAGGGGTCTAAAAAAATCAGAGAAACATGATCTATCCTCATTAAAAGACAAATAAGTTCAATGGTAATAAAACATGGCCCCAGAGCACTTGTTTAAGATCAGCCATCTGAACAAGTGCTCTCATTGCAGAAAAAGGGGCACACAGTTTCATATATTTTAGCTGTGGCTGGGTGGAAGTAATATAAAATGATGTGTTTTAAGATTCTATCATTTATCAACTAATTCCTGTGTACCTCCCCCTTTACAATCCATCCCAAATATTTACTCCAAAATCCACACTAAAAAAAGAATGTACCCACAATTTTGGACATTTTCCAGGATAAATTATCTAGGATGGCATGCCAATTTCATCCCAAATAGCAATAGCAATAGCACTTAGACTTATATACCGCTTTACAGTGCTTTACAGCACTCTCTAAGCGGTTCACAGAGTCAGCATATTGCCCCCAACAATCTGGGTCCTCATTTTACCCACCTTGGAAGGATGGAAGGCTGAGTCAACCTTGAGCCGGTGAGATTTGAACCGCTGAACTGCAATCTGAATCAGCATGCCATTGTAATGGCAGAATTCCACACCTTCTGCCAACAGTAACAATTCAGCCCTACTCTGCAACGGCAGCGATATTCAACACATTAACTAAATCTATTTTAGCACACAACAGCTGCAAAACATGGGGAATGCTAACTGTGGGGAGGGGTACCTCTCCCTCCGCCTCACCTGGAATAACTACTGGAGTCCGATATAGAGTCTGATAGCATAAGGTTAGTTTGAGCTGTAATGACAGCCACCAGCTGCTGCAGGAAGTGGAGCTGCTTCTTAACACAGGCCTTTCCCTGTGGGGACACAAAAAAAAGCATACAAACTCTTAGCATCTTCCCTTCCAGTCTGGTGATGTAAACAGGCCTCCCTCTCGGATATGCTCAGATATTCAGGATACAGTGTCTGAGCAGGCCCCATGTTAAAAGGGAATAGAATAAAAATATCCGAGGCCTAGAAAGGAAATTCCACAAAGAGAAATGACTTACGCTTCATTTCATTCCTTTTCATTTCATCACATAACCTAGACTTTTAATTAGTTAAAACGTTACTATTGGTGGGGGGTGGGGGTGGGGGAGGAAACAGCTTGTCATATCTATTGCAAGTCAGTTAAGCTGCAGGAAAGAGAAGAGTAGAAGAATATCCAGTCACAGTAGGCAACAAGGAGCCGACATCTTTGTTGAATGATGAATGAAGGGCAAGGAAATGGCATAAAACAGCCATGGAAGAGACAGGAGGCCACTTTTGCAGATGTTTTCCTGGTGCTTACCTTGATGAGATCCAAATCATCAGCTCGACAAAGCATCAGATCATACCCCAGCTTCGCCATTCCTGTCAGGATAGGAGGAAGTTTAGCCACACAGGTGCCAGGATTTCCCAGAGTTATTATTTGCTCTGGAACAAGAAGTTTCCAATTCTCGTGAACAATGCAGTTCATGAAGCTCATTTTGGTAAATGTTCCCTGTTTTCCCTGCTTGCAAATGGAAGCAGACGTCCAAAGGGATACCTATGAAACATTTGGCATTTCAACTTTCTATGGCTCTGCTTTGGGTGTCTTTTCTTTTTAATTTCGCATGCATTTGACGACTTTCCAGCCAAGATTTACCCATTCTGCTTTGGCGACAAAGAGAGTAAAGGGGGAGAGCTTGAGATTTTAATACAACACACACTTACATTCCAAGGTTTCAAGTCTTAACAAAGCTTTCAAAAAAAAAAACTACAGTACTTTGATAGGTTTTTACACATCATAATCTGTAGAATGACATCAGCATGGCTGGCTCCATCAGGTGCCAGGAGATGGCAGACATCAGGCACGAGGCCAGGGCTGGGGAAGGCTATGGAAGCTGAACCAAACTTACAAAACAAAGGTACTACATTCTATTTTGTTTACTTTCCCCTAATTCCTAATGACCATTGCATAGCCAAAAATGAAACGTTGGCCCAGAGTGGAGGGAAACTCTTCCTGGAAAGCAACATTTTTTTTAAACAGCAGATTAGTGCAAGACTTGGCTTCCACAAGTAATTTTGTCTTTGGTCTAGCTATCCATTTTTATAGAGACATAGAGAAGTTTGATACCAGACCAAGATGCCCGATTCTTTCAGTGCCCACTCAGAGGTGATTCTACAAAAAAAAAAAAAAAAAAAAAAAAAAAAAAAATCTTTGTACAATTCCTTGTACGCTAAAACTCACAGCAGAGGTATTGAAGAGAGGCTTGATTCAGTGACAGGGCATTTGTTTTGCCCACCAAGAGTCCCCAGTTCATTTTCCAGTGTCTCCTATTCAAGAGACAAGACAGCAACAAATGACTGGGAACAAAAGCACTGCCTGCGGTATGGAGCCCACTGGAAAAAAGACAATTATGTTTTAGAATAAACGCATGTTACCAGTTTTGGGCCAAGAATTATACGTACAGTCACAAAAGTCGATGGCCTCAGAGCAAAAAACACTTAGTATTGCATTAAGTGCTATTAATATGACTGCTCTCTTCACCTCCCTTTTCTTTCATATTAAACATATGAAATATTACAATTTGGTCACAAACTTTTAAAGGATCTCTGAGAATTCCAGGGGCCACATGGACCCTCAGGATGTGCTCCTCTGATTCAAAAGGGCATGATCTGATAGGCCAAAAGAGAGCCAATAATATTAAAGAATAGTGAGCTAGAAGTCCCTTTGTTGTGTAGAGTTGTGTAGAAAACAATCTCAGATGCATATTTCAAGCTTTGTGTCCCTCACGGCTGTAGACTGCAGCATATTTGCTCACATCTTTATTATCTCTCTTGAATGGATGCAAAACAACTGGGCAGAGGTCAGGAGAGAGAATGAGGCATTTTGGTAGCCGAGTCTTGTGAAGATATACTGAACTCAACTTGTTCAATTATAGAAAAACTTTGAGGAACCAGGAGAGGCGAGCTTTTTTTTTTTTTAAGAGTTTCATAAACACAAAAGCAATCCATCAACCAATCTCTGCACATAACATCTGCCGGGGGAAAGAAAGAGCTGTTTTCAATTGCCGAAGACAGGCATGGATTAAAATATGATTTCTAGCTTGCAAGCATTAGACAAAGGAAAATATGACAACATAATAAATTACGAGTTGATCCATTTTTATGCAGCTTCTCAAATTATGAAGATTATGGATTAATCCAAGTCACATGCTACACACTGAAAACCTAAACCATGTTCCTTGGCAAAAAACCTACACTGTTAGATTTAAAAAATAATTCATACAGATGTGTTTATGTCCGTTGGCTTAGTTCTGACCCCATTGAGGACAGGACTTCAGAACAATCAGAATTTTGGTCCAAAAGTTCAGATTTTGCTTGGAATATTGGAAGCTTGATGGACTGAAACACGGACTGATGGAATGCCAACTAAGATGTGACTCATTTCCTGGAAACTGAGTAATTGCTTTGCAGTGCATCTGTATGCCAACAGAAAACGCCACAAATGTTAGCTACAAAAATTGCTTTTTCTTTTAACAGTGAAGTTGCCAGTATCCCCATAAATTAACTTGATGATTTTAAAGGGCAAAAAGCAGCCTCCTTTTGTTTTTAATATGCATCTCTTATTTTGTTAACATATTTCTCAAACAACATTATTTTTTATTACTTTGAACAACCCCATAACCTATTTACAAGCAATGACTTCTCATCACTTATAAGGGCTTGCTGCAAACTTAATATTTACTTATTAAATTTCTATTCCGTCTATCTCACCTAAGTGACTCTGGGTGGTTTACAATATAATAATAAAATTATATAAACACATGACTAAAAGCACAGTTAAAAACAAAATTAAGAACAAGATTAAAATATACAAGTTGAAAGTAAAACTCAAAATAAATAAATAAATGAAATAAATAAACAAATGCATTAATTAAGATCATTCAATTTGTTTCTTTTGGAGACATTTACTCTTCAAGACCTCACTATTCTCACTATTCTATTATCATCTAGCCTCCAAATGCGATTGTTTAACTCTGGGGTCCTCAAACTTGGCAACTTTAAGACTTGTGGACTTCAACTCCCAGAATTCTCCAGCCAGCATAGCTGGCTGGAGAATTCTGGGAGTTGAAGTCCACAAGTCTTAAAGTTGCCAAGTTTGAAGACCTCTGGTTTAACTAGAAGATATGAAACTATTCATATATAAACCTAGTTCTATAGTCAATCATACTATCGTAGTAACACTAAAGCAGAAACCAGGAAATGGTTAGATGGAGAAAGATGAAAAAACAAATGCGGGCTTGATTTTCAATTGTTCTAATGGAATTTAATGGGATACGCTAACAGAATGCAGTCTAGGTTATAATTAACGGCTTCCCCATTTGTGCTCAGAGGGAACTTTAAATTCCTCCCACAAGAGAAATGCATCTCTATTGATTTCCATAGAAATAAGTAACACGAGCAGTCCTTGAAATTATGGTTTACAAACAGGACAAAATCTGACATTGGACAGCCATTTGTAGAATAACAGAGTTGGAGGTCTTCTTGTTCTGCTCAAGCAGGAACCCCTATATCATTTCAGACAAATGATTGTCCGATCTCTTCTTATTTGACCAGAATGATATAGGATTTCCTGCTTGAGCAGGGGATTGGACTCCAAGGTCCTTTCCAACTCTGTTATTCTGTATTCTATTCTGCCCAGCACATTCGACTTAGTCTCCAGGCTGTTTATAGGTATATGACAAGAATATACAAGAGATGTCTAGGGTATCAATTGACGAAAACAATGCTGGCCCATTTTATTTATTTCCTGCCTTTATTATTTTAAACAATAATTCAAGGTGAACACACATAATGCTCCTTTCTCCTATTTTCTCCACAACAACCTTGTATGGTAGGTTGAGCTGAGAGATAGACAAATTAGTCCAAGATCACCCAACCAATTTTCGGGTCTGAGGCGGGACTAGAACTCATAGAATCCTGGTTTCTAGCCTACTGCTTTATCCACTAAACTAGACCAAACTGGCTCTCCCACTTTGTAATTTCCCATTTAATTTCATTCCTTTTCTATAAACATTGTGACACTGTGTGCAGATACAAAAGGAATTGCATTGTCACAGTGTCTTTTTTTTTTGTCTTTTTGACAAAAGGCTTTGATTCTGCATAGTTTGAATTTGAATCTCTATATAGTCCTATTCTGCCCACCTTTCCACCCACAACCCAGGAACACACAGACACATCAACAATTTTCCCAACTGATAGAATGATAGAGATTATTTATTAATCCACTTAATATGACCACTAGATATACAATATACCTTTTATCTTTAAATCTGATTGTGATTCCTTATTGAAAGATGAAAACTGCTCTCGAAGAGGTGGGTACACACTGCAAGGGAATGCAAAATAAACTTTCAAAGCAAAGCAATATACAGAAGATTCTCAAAGTGAATATAAAGATAAAAGCAGAAACTTTTCTTTTGGGTTTTAATGGATAAAGATTTGGAAAAAAAATTGGAACTTTTTTTGTTATATATGTTGACAGCAGCAAGATTACTGTATGCACAAAAATGGAAGGACACTTTAATCCCCACAATGGATGAATGCTTACAAAAGCTGATGGACTTAGCAGAGATGGCCAAATTGACTGCTTTGATTAAAGAAAAAAACACAATTACTTTAGTTTCTACCTGGAAACTGCTTCTGGACTTTGTGTTTGAGGTGGGGTGAAAAAAGAAACTTTGATTTTTGGGTTTTATCTATTAGATAGGTTTGTTGTTATAGAAGTGGCTGGTTTATATTACTATGTAAAAGTAAAAAGTTGAGGTTTGATACTATTACCTTATTCTACTGCACCAAAGGGAGTCAGAAGTCAACGCCTTTTCTTTCTTTTTTCCCTTTGCCCTACACTTTTCCCTTCCCTTCTCCTTCCCTTATTTCCCCACTATTTTCTTTTGTATTTTATATTATAAACTAATGAAAAAATGAAAAAAAAATATGTTTAGAGCCGTGTCAGAATATTGTAAATTCTTTGCACCCTTTCATAAATGCAAGTAATTGAAATTATTCAGAGATAACAAAGGTGAAAGGGTAAAATAATATATCTGCCTTTCCAAAGAGCAATACCAAACCATTTAGACATCTATTTTTGAATAGCGATTATGATTATTTCTTATAATGATTTCAAAACAAGTTATTGTAAAATCTAGTTCTACCCATGGATTTTCAATCTAGCAAGGAGGAAAACCCTTAGCATAGAATGAAGAGAGCAATCAGAGGGAGCAACCATGATTGTGAGATTGGCCAGAACAAAGGGACACAGGCAATTACTCTTGTTATAAACATTCCTACAACCGAAACTCCAAATATTCATTTTTTAAAATTTGGATCTCATCAAACTATTATAACGCCATATAGTATCTACGGAGAACTAACAAAGGCAGAATCTGCCTTAATTTCATATATTTCTACAAGGCAAAAAAGCTATCCTGCCTCTTTAATAATTTGAATACTTCAGTACCATTTAAACCGCTCTATTTGTCATAGTCTCTTCTTGCCATTTCTTATCAAGAGAGACTTTAAATGCCAACTAAGTAAAAAAACCCACATAAATGGGCTAAGAGGTAGTACAAAACTTTAGTTCTTCTTTATTTCATTTACAAAAATTGGGAGATACTGGGTTTAGGATATAGGAGCAAACTAATATTTGCCAGCCGTTTCTAAATCAAAGGGCCCAGTCCAACATGGTTGCTTAGTAAAAGTAATTCCAGCAGTTCTGGTTGCTATTATTAATTTATTATCAAATTTATTTGACATCAATCTTAATCAAGCAACTTTATTAAGCAAAGATCTCATGTGATTGCAATTTCCAACTTCCTACTCCCCCCTTTGATTTTGCTTGTGAGGCCAGCAGGAAATCATGATCACGTGATCATGGCTCACTACAATGTTGGAATTGTGAGTCGGGTGCCAAGATCCCAAATTGTGAATACATGACAACAGGCATGCTATGACAAATGGAACTCCAAGAACCGGTCATAAGGACCATTTGTTCAGCACAATCATAACTTTGAATGCTTGCTGAACGAATGGTTATAACCTGAGGACTACCTGTATAGGTTTCTTGACAATATTATGGAAATGGTTGGCATTGCCTTCTTCCAAGAAGTTTTCCATTTTCCTATAGTATAACCTATATTCATCTCCCATCCAAATAACAATCAAATCTGACCCACATAGCTTTTCAAGATCAGTCAGTGTTAGCTAGATGCTGTCACCTAGCTGGACCCAATGAAGTAAAAATTAGTGTAAATTATTTTTGATTACCTACTCCTAATTTCTGTAAACTGTTTTCTGCAACTTGTGATTTTATGCTACAGCTAATCTCCACACTTGTTACAACTTCCTAACTAACTTCATTGCTAACATGTATAATCAAAGGAAAGTAAGTTTCAAAGGGCACACCTGTCATTTGATCAGAACTGGAAATGGGACACATACATGAAATGAAACTAACACCACCCTTAAAAGTAGGTCAAATCATATAAATTTTAGGATCACAAAGAAAGAAGCAGTAATGGTTTCAAAAGCTGTTTCTTTTTATACTAAAAATAAATGAATCTTGCTTGTCAGGAAAAGAAAATGCTAAAATTGCAATCTTATGATCTCCAGCAAAGCATCCTAAGAGTCACAGGATTTTTCAGTCTCCTACTCCCAAGACTGCAGAGATAATTCTTTTATCAGCAAAGAAATCTGCGATCAGAAACTTTCTCCTTTACCTCCCAGCACTTAAAAGGCTAAAAACAGGCATGACAAAGAAGGGGCTACAGATGTATTGGATACAATGCCTCCTCAACTCTATAGTCATGTTTCTCCAAAAGGAATAATGTATTATTTGCATTTAGAGGCTGACAAACTCCCAGATTCTGGACATGTTATATTTTAAAAGCAAGAAATAATAAAATGAAGAGGGGGGAAAGAAGAGAAGCATTCTCTGTAAAGAAAACAAACCAGCATACAAAAAAATAATAATAAAATTGTCTGGGGTTCAATAGATCACATATGAAAAATCTCAATCCAGGGAGCCTGCACAATTACAGCCACCTGAGTCTTGAGCCTGAGCCTGTTCCTCCCAATTCAGACCTGAATAGGCACAGATATTGAGACAGGATCTTAACAACATCACTTGGATGGCCTAGAGTCAAGTTGTATATACAACTGAATATTATCTTATATTAATGATACTGGACTCTGAACTGGTGGATGACCTTATACAGGGGTTTTGTGGAGATATTAAACAAAGCAGGCTATAAAGTTTTTTCTCTGTGAAGGAGAAAAAAAATCTATTTCTCTTCCCCCTCTCCCCCCCTTCTGAGCTCGTACTGTCAGATCCTTAGATTTCACTGAGTTTGCACAAGACATTCTGACAGTACTGTTAGAATTACCACATCAGGGAATAAGGCTCCAATTGTAATACCCATTACCTGAAACAGATCCATTCCAATATGTCCAAGCGATGGGATGAAGGGCTGAATAGCAATTTCTGTATGTCTTCAGCATCTGACAGGTATACACCCTCTAGTGCAGGGCAGCCCAGATCCTGAGGATAATGGAAAATAAAATCAGGAATATTTCATTTCATTCTATGCATCCCTCTGTACTTCTTGAATTCTGCTAGGATCTCCAACCACCAAAAATACTTAGTTTTCTCACCCTCCTTTCCCACAGACTGATCTTAAGAAAAGAAATTCTTTGCATTTTCTACTGTGTAAAAATATGCACAATCATAAATGTTAAATGCTTATGTAAATAGTAAGCCTCCGATTCTGCATTCACTGGCTGTTTGCCATGTCTCAGCTTCAATTAAGATTCAAGATTCAAGCTGACTGAGGCATGACTTTTAATCATGTCAGCAGGGCAGTCATTCCCAAATCCCTCTCTTTTTGCTAGACAATTTTTTTAAATGAAAACAAAAATTGGGAACAAAGGCTGAGAAGAGAGACAGAGCTCTTTCCATCTCCTCAGCAGCCTCAGAATTAACTGACTGGAATATTCAGGGATCTGCAGGGGAAGTTTGGGAAAAATGTGACAGAGGCAAATCTGTTTGTCCATGTTTTTTTTATTGTTTTAAACTTTCTATTTGCTTCCCAGAGCTATATGTTGAATATATAGCCATATAAAATGAATATTGTTAATACTGTAGATAAAAATGTTTAGTTAGAAAGATTGTAAAGGATTTATTTTTATTTTGACTTACATACTTAAGCCTAATATTTTGTCTGTTACTTTCTCTATTCAATATTTGCAACTATGTGCTTTATGCAACTAGGAATCTCTTCATAGCAGACTTGCTTGTAAAACAAGGTCAGACCAGCATCATCTTGTGATCTGCCTAAAGCCTTATCATCTTTTAACATTTTACTGTGAAAAATCCTTTATGACTTATGATTTAAATAGCATTAATAGCAGTATATTATAACTCCTTGCCATTGAAGGTTTTGGCATGTGACTATTAAATCTATAAAAAAAAGATTTTTATATACTTTTTCTCTTTAAAAATTGATTTCATCTCCAGTGAGATTAGTCTATCTGCCAAAGGAGTTGGAAAGGGTGGGCTTTTGGCCTTCATTCTATCCTGCCAGAAAGTGGCACTATAGAATTTATTTTTTAAAAAAACTTTTAAGAATAAAGACTACAGGAGTCCTATGTCCTTCATACCTCCCTTGAGGTAAGGGAAGGACATCAGGTGGGCCACTTCCAGAAGATATGTTACAGCAACAAGAGCCACCAAATCAGTGTGATAAAGAACAGAAGGCAGGGCCAAGGTACAAAGACCTAGGTGGCTTCTAGGAGGAGAGGTTTAAGACTTCAACCTTTCCAACCTATGAGCTTAATGACACTGATATAGTTACTTATATATCTGTATGGTAATTCTTTTTAAAAAGTGTAGGGTATAGTGGAAATCTTCCATGTCACCATCAAATTTATTGATGTTAATTCATGATGGGTAAATGTGGAAGTCATTCAGCCTAAAATCTGCCAGCACTACTACAGTGCCATTAACTTTTTCTGGATTGAGTTTACTCCTACAATATTGCATTCACCCCACATCTGTTATCCAGATTTCTTAACCTCATACCGATTTTTGCTTCCTAGGTATTTTGAAAGGACAGAGGAATTGCTCTCTAGGGTTCAATTTGTATTACAACCATTGGAAATCTTTCAATACACATAGTCAGGCTGTAAAGGTAGCAATATTAGTAGTCCAAGAACTCAGAAAACAAATATATACTGTTCTGAAATGTGAGGTCAACTTATTTTATTCTATTTATACTGAGTTGAAGTAGTTTGTTGTATTCTAACATATGCATACAAAGCAGCAAGGTATTTTTTCTGCAGCACAACCTTGTAATAGGGAATGCATTTAGGGTAAACAAAGAAATAGAATTTGGAAAGGTACTTCAAATGCATGTAAAGTTCCAGAGGTTTCTAAAGAAATCTTAAATATCAATGATGTGCAAGAAGTCTATATTAAATAAAAGTTCAAGAATTCTAGGAAAGGTCATGATACCCTCCGTACAACATCTATTCTCTTTTTCAAGTATAAGCAGCCACACTGAGTTTTCACAGCCATAATCCAATGCTTCCTATGCATGTTTATTCAGAAGAAAGACTCTGTTAGGATTCTATGTACAATAAAACTCAACATTTTACTTCTAAGTAAACATGCAGAGGATCAGGTTTTAAGGCTGTTTTTTATGGAGCAAATCTCATCACATTCAGTGGAATGTAAGAGTTACTGCAGAATAAATATACCAAAGACGATAATATAAGTACCTTAGGCAAAGAAATTAGCTCTTTTATCCAACATGGATTAATAACATATGCCGTAACTCAGAAAAGAATGATACCTAAAGTAGCAACCAAAAATAAGTGCACCTACCACTGTTCCACATAAGCAGTATTTCGTGGTATACTGCCTCCGAACTTGGAGGTTCTTAACACCATCACCATCAATAAAAACTTGTGAATAAATCTGACCTTCCTTTAAAACACTCTCCAGGAAGCAAATTAGAGACGCACATTTTCCAGAGGATCTTTAACAAGCCAAGAACATTAGCCAGCATTTTGAAAGCTCGTCTAGTCCTCCTACTTGTTTGAATTTGAAATCTAAACATGAAAACAGCAGCCTTCCTGCTCGCGTCTAAACGATCGGTATTCAAAAGGACACTATCACTGCACATCACGATAAAGAACCACCAATGCACAGGCAGGTCCTAGATACATTTATTGCATTTGTACCATTTTGCTTTTTCCTGTAACTCGACCTAATCAGAATTTTTACGCGCTGCACAGATGGCCACTCCTGCCCGGTACTCATCTCCCCAAAGGAGGTAGCCTTACCCCACACCGAGGCGACACGGAGCAATATTCCTTCCCGCCCCCCACTCCCCCCCCCCATTCCTTGTACGTGAACAATTAGCTGTCGCCCACCCCCTCCGCTCTCCAAAAAGCAAACCACCTTCAGCCGCCCATAGATAGCAATAATGTCGCCGACCGCCATCTTCCCGCGCGGGGACTAGACCCCGCCCACACCCCGCTTTTATTGGTTGGTGGACTCGGCAGCCTCGAAGCTCATAGGAAAGAACGGAATACAGATATTCGCCGCTATTGCAAAAGGATACATTGGAGGCGGGTGAGAGTAGGTGCACAGTTCTGCTGGAAGGGAAATATCTCCTTTTGTTGAGAGGTTCTTGTTTTGATTATGGGATCTTAAGGTTATGGAGGAGAGTAGGAAGCTCCTAGGGATAGCAAAAGAGCGGGATAGCAGAGCTAGGTAGGAGGTGAGGCCGAAAATCCTTCGTGACTGCGGGCTAATTTTCTCCAGTCTCGTTTCTGTTAGAATGCATTGAGACGTGCAAGAAAAACCAGTTCCCGGATGATAACGGCGCACATAACATGCGCCCAGAAAATGGGACACGCAGCAGTGAACAATTGGTTCAGTTATATTCATAAGCGCACAATTTGTGTGTATTCTGAACGAGCTGATAATGGTACAACAGAAGTAGACACACTACAACACCCCCCCCATTACAGGTAGCCCTCAACTTATGACCACAACTGAGCCCAAAAGTTATGTTGCTAAGTGAGAAATTTGTTAAGTGAGGCGTGTCCCATTTTATGACTTTTCTTGGCATATTTGTTAAGTGAATCACTGCGGTTGTTAAGTTAGTGTAAGTAACATGGTTGTTAAGTGAATCTGGTTTCCCCATTGACTTTGCTTGTCAGAAGGTTGCAAAAGATCATGTGACCCCGGGATGCTGTGACCGTCATAAATATGAACCAGTTGCCAAGCATCTGAATGTAAATCACGTGACCACGGGGATGCTGCAATGGTCATAAATGTGAAAAATGGTCACAAGTGACTTTTTTCAGTGCCATTGTAACTTTGAACAGTCACTAAGTGAACTGTTGTAAGTAGAGGACTAGCTGTACTGAATTACAACTCATCATTCCTTACTGGGACCATGCTGGCTAATGTTGTTTGAAATTGTAATTATGCAACCTCAGAAAAAATCCAGATTTCTGTATCGTGCTCTACATATACCCTCACCGACAAGGACTAGATTTCCCTGAAATTCATATATATTTAGCTCGTTTGTCATCGTTTAATTATAAAATTTGCCTTTCGAAGGCCTAACGTTGCTGACTTGCAGCGGGATTCATTCGTGGCCAGCAGAGGGCGCATCAAGCACACCGGTGCAGCATAATATCCAATTTCAACATCTTTCCTAAATGGCGGATTTAAGATGCAGTACTGTAGGGTGTGCAAAGTCTAAACAGGCTTTGGCATTTATTCAGCAACAACTAAGTCCATCAGGAAGTTGCTGTAGGAATTTCTCCTAAAAATGAAAAGTAGCACTTAGAAGTCAGATCAGTTAGGATAAGGATGCTACTAGTCCCTTCTAAATATTGCCATCTGCCATACGCTAAATAAATAAATTGCCATCTGATGGGATCTAGGAAGTGAGCCTTTCTGTGGCAGCCCTGCCCTATGGAACACTTTGCCCCCTGAAGTTTGGCAGGCCTCTACCCTCCCAGCCTTCCAAAAAGCTTAGAAGACCTGGCTTTTCCCCCAAGCGCTAAGAGACTATATGACTTGGCACCAGGTTTTTGTTTTTAATGTGTTCAGTTCTGTAGTTTTACTATATTTTTTATGTTTTTTTTAAACTTTTGGGTGTGAGTTGCCAAGAGTTGGTTATAAGGGGGCTGCTATATAAATATTTTAAATAAATAAATAGAAGACAAAGACAGGTGTTATCAGATGGTGAGAATGAACTGTGTTTGTACAGCTGAACCATGTCTTGTTGAAGTCACCCAACTGAACCACAAACTAGAAAATAGCAGTTTAATTTAGTGTTTAACCCAGCCAAAATATTGCTTATCTGTCTAAATGGAGAGAACAATTTTGTTCTTTCAGATACTCCTCTCCTAACAAATGACTGGTGTTGTCATCCAGGCTTGAAAAATTCTGTGAAGGGTATAGGGAAATTCATTTAATATGATTGTTTGTACATGTGCTGCCTCATGTAAATCCCAAAGGAAGATGGAAGTATTGTAAGTGAAAGTTTAACAGCAATGAAATGAAAAGGAAAACAAAAATCCACTTTCCAAATGCTCCTAAAGGAAGTAGATGCTGGGGCATATTTTCTCAAAAACTAGTGTTATTTCTTAGTTGGATGTTTATATAATTCCAAGAGTAGATTGATTATGGTGGACTATAAATCTGATTAAAAAAAGGCTTAAAATAACTACATAATTTATCTGCATGTAACATTTATACATATATATAAAATAATGCAAAAACAATATAATCTAAAAATAATAATTAGTATACCTAAATGCAGTTGAACTTTTAGACTTCTGGAATAGAGGCAGGACTAATGTAATGTTTTAGAATTAATCATGAACATCAAAGCATGCTATTTTCAATTACATATAAATACTAAACAAAAGATCTAGCTAGATAACAGTCCCTACTGTGATCTTGTTTTATCTCAGAAGTGTATGCAGGGTTAGTCTTAATTTGTACTGGGATGGGTGGGGGCAAACAGGAAATCCCAAACTTTCAATCTAGGAAGCCCAAGAGGTTTATGGAAGAAGGCAATGACAAGAAAACCATACAATTTGCCAAGAAAATTACATGGAGACATCCACAAAGCCTCTAGGAGCTTCCTTGACTAGAAAGAAACTTTTAAACAGCATAGTGATAGTGTTAGATCAGGCAGCTCTTTCCCCTATAATTTATAGGATAGCTTGACTTCTTCCTTCCCTTCTTTTTTAAACAGGGTTGCAGCTGGTCATCAAATATATACGGTATATATCCTAGAGAGGTTGAGTGCCTTTTCTAAAACCTGTAACTGCAAAAATCACCAGGGAACGCTTCTCAGTGTGATCGGCAAGAGATACCGCTACTTGTAATAGACTGAATGGAGGTCGGACTCCTATTAAAAGCGCATCAGCTAATGAATAGCTGGTAAACATTTGATATGCTGATTTTTTAATTCTTTCACCTATATACCATTTGTCTTGGGCCTTTCCATCCCCACTCTTTAACTGCTTTCATCTCACATATCCTAGGCTAAGCTGTTGTTGCTGGGCAGCCTGTGAAATGTGGGGCCTAACCCTGTGACTATGGAGCGCTGGTAGTAGTATAATGGGCTAACCAAGCTGGAAGGGAGGGGAGAATTCCGCCCCCCCTTGCAGTAGAGAGGAAATGAAAAGTCAAATAACTTGGGAATGACTCTCAGTCTAGACGGAGTGCTTGGCAGGGTCACCTGTGACTCAAAAGTGTCTGGAGAAATAAGGAATGGCAGAGAATATTAATGGAAAGGGGGTGGGGGGTGGGGAGAAAGGGAGCATTCCAGTCAGGAATTCCATGAGGAGCAAGATCCTAAGGAATCGACAGGCGAAGGGTCACTAAAAGGAAAAAAAATCAGCTAGCAAGAGCTCAGTTTGACCAAAGAAGTATGCCTTTCATAAACAACATTCTCTCTTATATATCACTCCTGTAAGCTGCATTCAGTCTCACTATCTTCTGAACCAAGGCCTGCAGGGGCTTGGTTTAGAGAGAAAGTGAACAAATAGCAAAACTCTGTGTGCTTAAAAAAAAAGAGGGGGGGGGGGCAGATACAAGACAAAAGCTATATAGAAAGAGGAAATTCCAACATAAAGTACATTTAGGCTGATAAATAGGCCTCTGCCTATGATATGATGAGAGTAATGAATAATATTACTTAATTTGTAATTACCACTTCATGTATTCCATTGCTGAATTTAGACTCTGACGGCAAGGTCGAGCCAAGTCCTACATGGTCTGGGTCAAATTGTATCTTTACCTTTCTTAGATTGCAACTTTGTCTAAAAAGTTGTCTTGCATTTTGGCAGCTTTTTGCACTATTGTAACAAATGCCTTCCTTCGGCTGTTTTAAAGAATGCAGAACTGGAGTCCTGCTAAAAATTGATTTAGTTGGTGGTTTGGAAAAACAGAAATAGAAATGCCTAGTTTATGGGTTGTAGATAAAGACTATATTCTTGCCCCAGAAGAAAAAGAGGACTAGTTAACCCTCTAGTTTTTCCTGGACATGTTCTACTATGGGGCATTTAACATTTTTGGATTTGTAAAAATGTCTGGATTTCCCAGCGGATACCTTGTAGGATACTAAATATTCAAAGCAATCGAGTAAATACATTAGAATCATAAAACAATAACTTTGAAAGTAAACTTGCAATATGTGCATTATTAACAATAACGAGGAAGAGGACATGCCTGTAGCAAAATCTACATATTCCAATATCTAAGGGACTGCCACAAAGAAGAGTGGGTCAACCTATTCTCCCAAGCACCCAAAGGCAGGACAAGCAGCAACGGGTGGAAACTTATCAAGGAGAAAACCAACCTAGAACTAAGGAGGAATTTCCTGACAGAACAATTAATCAGTGGAACCATTTGCCTCCAGAAGTTGTGGGTGCTCCAACACTGGAAGTTTTTAAGAAGAGATTGGACAACCATTTGTCTGAAATGGTATAGGGCAGTGATGGTGAACCTTTTTCTTCTTGCGTGCCAAAAATGGGAGTGTGTGCGCACGCGTGCCGGCACACAACACCTCCCCACATGCGCCACAGTGCGCATGCATGCATCCCCACGCATGCACCCCCCCTTTTGGCTGTTTTTCATCCTCAGGCTTCCCTGAAGCTTCCAGAGTGCAAAAAACGGCCCAAAGGGCAAACCGGAAGTCCATTTTTCCAAACTTCTGGTTTGCCCGTTGGGCTGTTTTTTGCACTCCGGAGGCTTCAGGGAAGCCTCCTGAAGCCTCCGGAGGGCGAAAACGGCCTTCCCCAAGGCCGAAAATCAGCTGGCCAGCGCGCGCATGCGCACTGGTGCTGACATAGGGCAACGCCTCGCATGCCTTCAGATATGGCTCCCCGTGCCACCTGTGGAACGCGTGCCATAGGTTCACCATCACGGGTATAGGGTTTCCTGCCTGAGCAGAGGGTTGGACTGGAAGAACTCCAAGGTCCCTTCCAACTCTGTTATTCTGTTATTCTGCTATGTGCAGTCTAGCATATTCTGCAGGTGCTATTGACCTGCAGTATTTTTGAGTTAGCAAAAAACTACATTAGTATGGAGTTTTCTGTCCCCACAGCCAATATCCATCACACCTCTGTTCCCTATTGCCTCATTTAGACACCTTAAGGGTGTCTTTGGACAGTGCTGGAATAGGGGAGAAAACTACCTTAATATTAGTTGTTCTTCTCTTCTTCTTTACTTCCTCTTTTACCACTTTGGATGTTGAGGGAGACACAAAGTTCTGGCTCTTGTTCTTCTGGCTGCCTCAACCATTGTTAACTGATGTTGTTGTAGTATAGTTATTAGTGTACGGTAGTTATATCAGCTCTGCTAAAGACAATTTAAGTGTCAGGCCGAAGCCATCTACTAATAAATGGGAACTTTGAGCAATACTTTGCATTGGACTCTGATTTAGTTTTAGATGCTATTTGGAACCCTGACATTAAGGCTGTCTCACCCCTTGGCTGGGGACAAGCTACATAAAGTAAAGAATAATGATATGCCTAGAGCACGTTTGCATCATAGTTAAGTGTAAGGGGAGAGGAATGGCCCTTAAACTGTTGGAACACTGTCCACTTCTGCTCTTGTCCCCGGAAACAACACTGGGAGAGAGGCAGCCTTGCCAAAAGACATCTGCAGCTTAGAAATGTTCTAGTCCCAGGGAAATAAGTTTGGCTCCACTGAGATTTCCCCTTGCTCTCTGCTCTGCAGGCAGCTTTCCCTACCTTCTCCCCTGCTACTAGTAAGGAGCTAGCACAGCAAGCTGGGATTAGAACATAGAATCATAGGACTGGAAGGGAACCTCAGAGGTCTTCTAGTCCAACCCCCTACTCAAGGCAAGAGACCTTATACCATCCTGGTAAAATGGTTGTCCAGTCTGTTTTTTGAAAACCTCCAGTAATGGAGCACCTATAGCTCTGGGAGACAAGCTATTCCACTACTTAACTGTTCTCACTGTCAGAAAAATTTCTCCTTACTTCTAGGTTGGATCTCTCTTTAACAAGCTTCCACCCATAACTTCTTATCCTGCCTTTTGGTGCTTTGGAGAATAAATCAATCCCCTCTTCTTTGCCCCTCAAGTACTAGAAGACAGTTATCATGTCCCCCCTAATCCTTCTCTTTGATAGGCTAAACATACCTAGCTCCCTCAACCATTCATCATAAACCTTCAGACCCTTTATCATCTTTGTTGCTCTTCTCTGCACACTTTCTAGGGCCTTGGCATCTTTTTTGTTTCATGGTGACCAAAACTGTATGCAGTATTCCAAGTGTGGCTTGTCTAATTCCATTAATGTTTGGCTCTTGATATAGAGAGCTGCCTGTGCTGGGCTGGCATACCTTGGAGCTCATGTCAATGGGCCCAACAGCGGACAATCAGTAGTGTTACACAGGGGTGGGTTCTAACTTACCTCGCCGCCGGTTCGCTTCCTCCCGCGCCGCGTGCGCAGTGTCAAAAATTCCCAAAAAATAAAAAAAATAAATAAATAAATAAAAAAGCCAAAAACAAGATGGTGGTGCATGCGCAGTGCCAGCAACTCAGCTTCTGCGCATGCGCAGAAGAAAAAAAAATACCAAAAAAAATAAATCCAAATAAAATAAATAAAAGAAAAAGATGGTGGTGTCCACGGACCGGCACCGACCGAACCGGCTCCGTGACATCACCAGCAGGTTGCTACCGGTTCGGGGAAACCGGTCCAAACCAGGAGGAACCCACCTCTGGTGTTACACCAGTGAGTTGCTGCTATGCCAACTGGTTGAATTACTTGACCGCAGCTGGATTAGGGTGTGATTTAATCCATATATACCAGAATACAACTGAATGGTCATGTGATCTAATCCACAAAGCAAAATCTGCTACTTATAGGAACTTGGACAGAAGAAAAAAAAATACTTCTTTATAGACAAATTCTGTTCTGGATAATTTTTACTCTTCGAGTTTGTCTTTTGGTTAGTTTGAGCAAAATTGTCCCATAGTAACTAATGCTGCTTTAGATCTGGTAAAGCAAAGTAACTCTTCTTCTTTTTCTAAGAAGTTCAAAGATAATCTAAATTAGCTAATCTTGTCAATTTCTGTTTCATGTATTTTTCATACAGCAAGACAAAGGAGATGGTGTTAGACTTCCGGAAGCAGAGAGAGGAACCTGCCCAACTCTACATCAAGGGGGGCTGTGTGGAGAGGGTGTCCTCTTTCAAATTTCTGGGAGTCCACCTTAGCCAAGATCTCACCTGGAAAAATAACACGATCCAGGTGGTCAGGAAGGCTCAACAGAGACTCCATTTCTTTAGGGTCTTGCGGAAAAATCAGGTGGAACAACGACTGATGACTTCCTTTTACCGGTCTATGATAGAAAGCATCCTTACATATTGTGTTATGGTATGGTATGCTGGCTTGACAGCAGCGGACAGAAAGGCATTAGAGAGGGTGATGAGCACAGCACAAAATATTATGGGCTGTCCCCTGACACCACTGAACGAAATCGCCAGGACCTGCTGCCTCAACAGAGTGAAGAAAATCCTCAGGGATGATTCACACCCTGTTCAGCACCTCTTTACTCTCCTACCATTGGGCAGGAGATATAGAAGCATAGCCAGCCGAACGAATAGGCCGAAAAATAGCTTTTATCCGTGGGCTGTCAGACTTCTGAACGCAACATAACACCACAATTAGTTTTAATATGATAGACTTGCAGGGCCAGCGCAACGTACAACATGTTCATACCGTGTAATATAATATAATGTTACATACAGTACATATAGGTATATGGGAATGTGTGTTAGTTATTACTTATTTGGGTTTAGGGATTCTATTTCCTTAATTTATTGAGTTATTGAGATGTATTTTGTGTTTTTTTTGGGGGGGATGCACCAAGGGAGGCTCATTCAATTTCATTGTACACATGTTGTGCGTTGACAATAAAGGTTTGATCTGATCTGATTTGATTTGATTTAAATAACCCATTTTCCTGTCCTGAACATGCGGATTTTCTATCTAGATTAATCTCTTTAAAGACCCAATCTAAAGCATAGGGGAATATCAAATATATTATCACCAGTCTTTGTTGGCAGAGAAAACTTAATTTTCATTTGGCCCATTCAGTTACTTATGGAGTTAGATCATCAGGATGGTTTGTTGTGATTTACCTAAAACCAGACAAGCTAATGGAGCACTAATGGCTGTTTTATAGTTTACAATAGCAATGGTACTATTATAGCATGTTAGTATGACTGGACAAGCAAATTTACAACAGCTTTGCATTACTTTGTTTTAGTAATTGTACACTCCTTTTAGGTAACAATTGTTCCTAGGGCATCATTGAGAGACACAGAAAATTCTATGCTCAAAAACCAGGCTCTAATTTGTATTTCATGATTGATTTTTCTCCTGGTTTTTCCCATTTGTGAGAATAAACATTTCCTAATTAAATGTCAAAATGTCCCTAATGTTTTTTTTTTTTTGGCTCTTCCAAGGACATCACAAACTAAAAGCCATGTCAGCTGAAAAAAATGTCTAAACTGGCCCTTGACTCATTGCTTTCAATAGAATTTACTTCCACATATGCAAGCAAGCTTAGGCTGAGAGACGTTACACCTTATACATGTTTACAGAGTAATCCTACAAAGTTGACTTAAATGTGATTAGAACTGCTTGGTATTTCTTTCTTTCTTTCTTTTTTTTAAAATTCTACCGGTATTGTGTGTATCTTGTCATGCAGCTGTTTAACAAGTAGTTTAGAGTAACTCAGAGTCTTGTGGATGCTTCCCAAATAGTACCTCCTAGCGTGACTGGTCAAAAGACATTGCGTAGTTCTTTTCTTTGTTTGTAACAATTGTTTGTGCATGGCTTTTTGATGGAAAAGGAGAAGGAGGGAGGAAGTGGTAGGAAAGCATGGAAAGATTACAGAGTAGGATACAGTTTGGGACTAGGTCACTCCTCTTCACCCTCCACCCTATTCCTTTAAGGAAGAAGTGCTTCCCCCCCCGCCCATAATCGTCTTTTCTGAAAGCACAAATGGAATCAGTATAGTAAAGCCATAGCAGTCATAGCATTTCCCACTATTACCGCAATTCATTCTGAAGGGATAAAAACCAGATTCCTTGGGTTGCTGGAATAAAGCAGTCTTGACTAACATAAGCGCACCAGCGTGCCTACCGTCCCTGTCCTACTGTCCTATTGTCCTCATCTATCTGTATTCACCTTGATTATGTTTATGTTTATACCTATACCTGCTATCTTGTACATGTTTGACAAACAAACAAATAAAATAAAATAAATAAATAATAGCAGTTAGACTTATATACCGCTTCATAGTGCTTTACAGCCCTCTCTAAGCGGTTTACAGAGTTAGCATATTGCCCCCAACAATCTGGGTCCTCATTTTACCCACCTCAGAAGGATGGAAGGCTGAGTCAACCTTGAGCCGGTGAGATTTGAACCGCCGAACTGCAGCTAGCAGTCAGCTGCAGTAGCCTGCAGTGCTGCACTCTAACCACTGCGCCACCTCGGCTCTATAATAAAACTTCCTGAGAAACGTAACTAGAGAGGCCTATCATGTTTCACGGGAGAATTGCATAAGATTTACTGGCAGAACAGTCTTTCACTTGGCTATAATGTGGTTACCTGGGTTTGGCTTATTGTGTTGCATTAATCCAGCCACTGAAGTTTGTGAATCATGGTTTATGGTAGTGGTGACCAGTTTGACTAACCTTTGACACGGTAAACTAGACTGCACTCTAGAATTGGAGTTAGGGGTTTCATTAGACATCCCTCTGCAATATGTATGACCATATTTTTTTATTCTCCTAAATTGTGGCTTTAGCATGTAGTATGAATCTGACCATGATTTAATCAACAGATCATGGTTAAGAAAACTGGCTTAGATCAATATACTTTATTTCCAGGACAGGAGTGGAAAACATGATAGAAAGGAAAATGAAAAATGCTTTTAAAAGCAGCCTTGTCCATAACGTGCTTGCAATTGCCTTTTAATTTTAGCACAGGGCAGATGAAGCCACACAGTTTCCAGAAACAGCCAATCCAGGACAGCCAAGGTGACACTGTATCTCCTTGACATGCAAAATATCACAGGCTGGGTTCATATACTGAACTCAATCATATTGTTGTTGTTAGTTGCGAAGTCGTGTCCGACCCATCGCGACCCCATGGACAACGTTCCTCGAGGCCTTCCTGTTCTCTACCATCCTCTGGAGTCCATTTAAGCTCACGCCTACTGCTTAAGTGACTCCATCATGGCTTGTTTTAATTCTAGTTTGTAGAATAAGCCATTCTGGCTGGATTCAGACATTATTCTAGGACAAAGTTGGACAAATGCTGCTACCCTTCAAAAAGACCTTGACTATGTGTCAGAATGGTCAAACAAGTGGCAACTTCAAATCTCAACCAACAAATGCTCTGTCTTACACATTGGCAAAAAAAATCAGAACACAAAATACAAGCTGGATGGACACGACCTTGTAGACGACCCTCACTCTGTTAAGGACCTTGGAGTACTCATCTCTAATGATCTAAGTGCCAGAGCCCACTGTAACAACATTGCCAAAAAAGCATTAAGAGTTGTTAACCTAATCTTGCGTAGCTTCTTCGCTGGTAATATTGTACTTTTAACTAAAGCATACAAAACATTTGCTAGACCAATTCTCGAATACAGCTCATCTGTCTGGAACCCGCACTACATATCGGACATTAATACAATTAAACGAGTCCAGAGCAGGGGTGAAATGCTACCGGTTCGGACCAGTACAGAGAACCGGTAGCGGACATGTGGCCTGGGGCGCAGAAAACTCGATTGCAGAAAGTACGACTTCAGCAACAGAGTGGTCAATGCCTGGAATGCACTACCGGACTCTGTGGTTTCTTCCCCAAATCCCCAAAACTTTAACCTTAGACTGTCTATTGGTGACATCACCCCATTCCTAAGAGGTCTGTAAGGAGTGTGCATAAGCGCACCAACGTGCCTACCGTCCCTGTCCTAATGTTCCCATGTACTTATAACTATCTCACGTATACATGTTTATACTTTTACTGTAATCTTATATATGCTTGACAAAAATAAATAAATAAAAATAAATAAAAATAAAATAAAAGTGATGCAAACTGTGACCTTCCCAGCCGGCTTCTAACAAGCATAGTTAATGAGGGAAGCAGGATTTTCCCAATGACAATGTGATTTACTTAAGAACTGCAGTGACCCTAACCCTAACCCTAACCCATGGCAGAAAAGGTTGTAATATAAGGCACAACTCACTTAACAACTAACTGCCTTGCTTAGCACTGAAATTCTGATCCCAATTGTGGTTGTAAGTCAAAGACTGTCTATAAATAGTCGTGGTGTTTTCAAAGATAATCTCATACATAGTAATTACAGTATTGCATTTTGGATTATACTAAAGCAGTGTTTCTCAACCTTGGCAATTTTAAGATGTGTGGGCTGACTTCCAGAATTCCTAAGCCTAAGGTTGAGAAATACTGTACTAGAACATAGCACAGCCTTTCCCCCTACATGGATCCCCCAGTTGCATTGGGACTGCAGTTCCCAGAATTCCTAGTCAATATGGCATTGTTGAATAGGAACTCTGGGAGTTGCAGTCTCAACAGCACATTTACTGTATGCAAAAGGCTGGCATAAAGAATAGTAGTCAGGCTATTTCTGTCCACAATCGGAGAACAGATGCTACATGCTACTAATATTCCACAATGATCCCAAAGCAGGGCTGACTGTCAAGCTACAAATTTGATATTCAGAGCAGGTTAATATTTTTGTGTCCATATCCTTAAGAAACACTATGTCTATGCTCAAAACTGAGGTAGCATGGGGGAAGAGGTGTAATGAATGTTATTAGTAATGTTATCTGCCACTCCAAGCTTATAGTACTGTTGTGGAATATTATCACATGGCCCTGTGGTGATATCATCACAACCGGCCCTGTGGTGTGGCCAGAACAAACTTGAACTGAATACATTCAAAACTGTAGAGATGATAGTAGATTTTAGGAGAATCCCTCCTATTCTACCACCTCTTATGATACTAGACAACACAGTATCAAGAGTAGAGACTTTCAAGTTTCTAGATTCTATAATATCTCAGGACTTAAAATGGACACCTAATATCAAAAATGTCATCAAAAAAAGCACAACAAAGAATGTTCTTCATGCGCCAACTCAGAAAGCTCAGACTGTCCAAGGAGCTGCTGATACAGTTCTACAAAGGAATTATTGAGTCTGTCATTTGCACCTCTATAACTGTCTGGTTTGGCAGAGCAACAAAACAAGACAGACACAGACTTCAATGGATAGTTAGGACTGCAGAAAAAATAATTGCAACCAGCCTGCCTTCCATTGAGGACCTGTATACTGCACGAGTCAAAAAGAGGGCTGTGAAAATATCTACAGACCCCTCACATCCTGGACACAAACTTTTTCAACTTCTTCCTTCAAGATGATGTTATAGGGCATTGCATGCCAAAACAACTAGACACAAGGACAGTTTTTTCTTCTATGCCATCACTCTGCTAAACAACAAATCCAACAACACTGTCTTATGCCCTGGGACAGGGGTCAGCAACCTTAAACACTCAAAGAGCCACAAAGGTCCTAACCGGAGGCCCCCCGTTCAATTCTGGAGCCGACCGGAAGTCCGGTTCCTCCACCACAGAGTCTCCTCCTAGCGCGGCGTCCTTCTTCCTCTGCCGACCGGAAATCTGGTTCCCCCCCACCATAGAGTCTCCTCCTAGCATGGCGTCCTTTTTCCTCTGCTGACCAGAAGTCTGGTTCCCCCACCATAGAGTCTCCTCCTGCGCGGCATCCTTTTTCTTCTACCTGTCCTAACCGAAAGCCCTATCAATTGTGGAGCCAACTGGCGACAGGGAGCCGCAGCAGAGGGATGAAAGAGCCACATGTGGCTCCAGAGCCGCGGGTTGCTGACCCCTGCCCTGGGATGTCAAACCACCTAGTAGGGTTGTATTACTATTATCCTGCTCAACTTCCCTATTATCTATTTCCTTAGCTTCTTATGACTATAACTTTGTTGTTTTGTATCTTATGGTTTATGTTGCTGCTTTTATTAGTATCCTATTATGACTTATGTTGATTGCTTATTTAGTATCCTATGACTATCACTGAGTGTTGTATCTTATGATTTATGATGATTGTATTTTATGATTATGATAATAATTTATCACTTGTTGCTTGTATGTACACTGAGAGCTTATGCACTGGAGACAAATTCCTTGTGTGTCCTATCACACTTAGCCAATAAAGAATTCTGTTCCGTTCCGTTCCGTTCCGTTCCGTTCCGTTCCATTCCATTCCATTCCATTCCATTCCATTCCATTCTATTCTATTCTGAATGTGTGCTTCTGGTCCAGGACTTTTGTCTAAATAGAATACCCCAATTAAATTAGGAGCTAGAAGTAAAATGTAGACTTATAATTAAAGAATAGCAATGTCATCTTGGTGCCCAGTGAAATGTATGTAATGAATGGTGCACATTTCACAGTCGAAGATTTTCCTACAAGAAGTGCAGTCAAAACCAGACTGAAATTGGTTAATTTTTAAGTATTTATCCCTAAAGTGGAACATACATTTGCCATCAGCTGATGGTCTCTGACCCAGAAGACTAAGAACTGAGCACACAAATGGTAGAATATGCTCCCACAAGCACCTTGGCTATAATTGTAAGCAACAATGCTTGAAACCCTTTGAAGAAATATGGCCAGATATATTCTAGGCACATATATCCTAAAAATAGGATGCATGAGATTTTATCCCCAAAGTGTTTTGCAAGTGGGTCACAGACAGCCTCTGGAATTCCTTAACAATGCTCAGCGGTACCATATGAATCTCACTAATACATACTAATAAAGCCACTGTAAAGCAACGCTTCCAATTTTCAGAATAGTCTGATGGTCCAGAAGGATACCAAGGTGATTACTATCCATAGATGCTGGATAATCCATGAGAGTCAAAACGATCACACTCTTCTTCTATAGATCTATTTGCTAGAATCATTGGCCAGAAAGATCAAAGTGGATTCATTTAGAAAAGGAATCTTAAACCAACCTAGAACAATACCAGTGGTGGGTTGCTACCGGTTCACCCCGGATCGGGTGAACCGGTAGCAGCGGCGGCCGGAGGCTCCGCCCACCCACCCGGACGTCATCACGGATGTTCTGCGCATGTGCAGAAGGTTCTGCGCATGCGCAGAAGCGTCACGCGTGCACGCTCCCATTCCCGAACCGGTAGCAAAGGTAAGTGAAACCCACAACTGAACAATATGTTTCATCAAACAGACCCAGAGTCACACACTAACAAATGCTCAGTCATGACAATAAATAGAAGACCAGTAATAGCCAGAAATCTAGATAATTATAATTGGGAGCTACCAAGAAATAAGAATGCTGTAGGGTACGTTAGTAAGTGAAATGGCAAATATTTGTATTGTTGTCAAGAAAATTGTGAAACCACCAGCAGTCAAGCTCAATGATGAAGAATTTTTATAGGAATGTTGGGGAATCTGTGGCTTCATTGGCTGTTGATTAACTCCATTGGCTACGCTGCCAGGAGCTTCTGGAAGCCATACTTCGGGGGGGGGGGTGTTGTCATTCTAGATTCTTGAATTCTCCAGTCACTTGCCTGGATGAGTTTTGGAACTGCTATTGCTGTTTTTGGTCATTATCTTGGGGGGGGGCATTGCAGAAAACAAGCCGGTTGTTCCCTCTGCTCAAAAACAGGTCAAGGAGTAAATATTTAGGCTTTCCTCAGTGAAACAATTGCATAACTGCATTCAGTTTTGGTCGCCACGATGTAAAAAAGATGTGGAGACTCTAGAAAGAGTGCAGAGAAGAGCAACAAAGATGATTAGGGGACTGGAGGCTAAAACATATGAAGAACGGTTGCAGGAACTGGGTATTAGTTTAATGAAAAGAAGGACTAGGGGAGACATGATAGCAGTGTTCCAATATCTCAGGGGTTGCCACAAAGAAGAGGGAGTGAAGCTATTCTCCAAAGCACCTGAAGGCAGGACAAGAAGCAATGGGTGGAACTAATCAAGGAGAGAATCCAGACTGGAAATAAGGAAGAATTTTCTGACACTTAGAACAATTAATCAGTTTGTTTCCCAGAGTTTTTGAAGGTTTTCAAGAAAAGATTGGACAACCATTTGTCTGGGATGGTATAAGGACTCTGTCTTGGGCAGGGGGTTAGAGTAGAAGATTTCCTGGTCCCTTCCAGCTCTGTGATTCTGTCTATATGCCACTGAGCTATGGTCTGTTCTCCATAATATAGCTAGTCCTTGACTTACGACCGCAATTGAACCCAAAAATTATGTTGCTAAGTGAGAGAATTGTTGTGAGTTTTGCCGTAACCCTTTCTTGCCCCAGTTGTTAAGTGAATCACTGCAGTTGTTACGTTAGTAACGCAGTTGTTAAGTGAAACTGGCTTCCCTATTGACCTTGCTTGTCAGAAAATCGCAAAAGGTGAGTCACTGCAACTTTCATAAATATGTCAGTTGCCAACATTTGAATTTTGATCATGTGACCATGGGGTGTTGCAAGGATCATAAGTGTGAAAAATGGTCATAAATCACTTTTTTCAGTGCTGTTGAATGGTCACTAAATAAACTGTTGTAAGTCAAGGACTACCTGTACTCCTCTTTTCCAGCAGTC
>QLTV01002677.1:1882375-1897065 GCA_003457575.1 Thermophis baileyi
CTGTGTACTCTTATTGGTCATTGAAGTATGCCTGGGGGGCGGGAGTAATTGAAGTACACTATCCCAAAGGAAGTCACTTTCAAGAATCCACCGGGAAAGATGTAGCAACAAGGAGATGGGGAAGCGTTAATCCTTTTTTACAATATTCGTGATGGTTCCAGATACCTCTGTCCTTTCTGAGCCTTTCTTGGCATGTGGTGGTCCTCTCCCTAAACAATTCACTGGGAAAGGGAAGGCTGGACTGATCAATAATAATAATAATAATAATAATAATAATAATAATAATGACTGTAGATTCAGAAGAACTTCTACATAACCGTGAGTGTTGTCAGAGGATGCCTGAAGAATAAAATATAATCTGATTGAATGTACCATTGCATCTTTGTTAAGCTGCCTGATGATAGCACAACCAATCTACGCTTGATTCAGAACACAGCCCTTGTGCTGAAGATGAAGGAATTCATTGTAAGGCTTTAGGTATTTTATTTTGATTTATATTGTGTAAATTCAACTATTGTGGTTTCTAAACTATGGTTTAACATCCACTGCTAGGTGCCAATTTGGCTTATTTGACAAACTATGGTTAAACAACTATGGTCAGTTTAATGTATGAACTCAGTCACATGTTGGGTTTGTAGGAGGAGAACCATGTTAGTCTATGGTGGCAAAAATTCAGGAGACTGGTATCTTTTCTGACTATCAATTTTTTTATAAAAGACATAAGCTTTCATGATGCATGGAATGCTCAAATTGATGTAGAATTAAAATGGGATGAGATGATGAAAGAAGGGAGGGGAAGACAGGTTAGTTATGCACATGTATGTTATATACTGTACGTCTGAGTTTATACAACAGCTGAAAAGGTGTGGGTTAACCTGTTGGATGTAACAATCCAGAGTATTTTCTAAACCTTGACTGACTGCTTTTTGTATTATAGTGGTACCTCGGTATTCATCATTAATTGGTTCCAGGAGGCATAATGAGTACCAAAAATGATGAGTACCAAACAAATTTTTTCCCATAAGGAATAATGTACCTAGCGAGTTACAAGGCAGCCGAAACTGACAAGTTTTAGCTTGTGCGTCGAATACCAAACAAATGACGAGTATCGGGACAAAATTTTTGCATCAAAATGCATTGAGTACCAAAGTCGATAAGTTTCAAAGCAGTTGAGTACCAAGATACCACTGTATTGGGACCCAAAATGTGGTTTGATTCTGTAAACCATAATTAACCCTAAGTCTGTTGTATGAACATGACTAATGTACAGTATTG
Organism: Thermophis baileyi; assembly: GCA_003457575.1. Lineage (NCBI taxonomy): Eukaryota > Metazoa > Chordata > Lepidosauria > Squamata > Dipsadidae > Thermophis > Thermophis baileyi. The sequence continues at coordinate 1,883,651 of QLTV01002677.1, forward strand.
CACAAATGAAACAAAATGCCTAAGTTTTAGGACTTTCCTATTCCATTTTCCCCATTCAGTTCAGATATGAGGAGGAAGTTCTGTAGGAGAAAAATGCTTGGAATGACAGATGGCAAGAAGAAAAGGCATTATTATTAATTTAATCCCTCAAAGCCAGTCCCTTTTTCTCTCTTCATAGATTCTGCAGAATGAGAAGGACTGAAAGATACTTCCTCCTCTGGGATCAGCAGCATGGGACTTGTGGGGGAAAATGCCCTAGTTATATTTGACTTTCTTATGAATAAATTCAAAAAGCAGCAGAACATGGCTCTTTGTCTCCAGTAAGTATGCTTAAGCTGTTGGAAATAGGGCTTTTCCTGTATGACAAACATAACAACCCATCATGTCTAGTTTGATCTGGAAAAATCTGCTTGATACTTTTTTCTTAATACCATTTGGGGATGCAAATATTGTTTGTTTGATCGATTGATTGATTTGCCACCCATCACACCTCAAAGAGTAAAAAGGTTGCAGGTATAAATGGATTGGTTATAAAATTTGGTTCCCAGTTTCATGGAAAAATCGTGGTAGCCCAAGGTTACATAAATCCAATTGTGCCAATTCAATGTTCGTGTTTTTTATTAAGGAAAGTATGAGGAAGTCATGGTTAGGATGAGAGCAAACAAAGCAAATATTTGTTGCAAAAGCAACCATTTTAATATTTAGCTATATCAGGGGTGGGGAACGATGGCTTTATGACTTGTGGACTTCAATTCCTAAAATTCCTGAGGCAGCCATGCTGGCTTCAATTCCTAGAATTCCCGAGCCAGCCAAGGGTGTACCTCAAGGGTGCTCTTGCAGTCTATTGGTTAAGCCAAACTAGAAGATTAAGAAATGGAAACTGTTCAGACTGTGTCTCATCTGCAATCTTTGCTACAGAAGCAGAAGTAGATTGCCTGTATTTCTACTGCTGCTGTTAAGCTGACATGTGTTCTAATCTCTCCTGTCCAAATTAGGCAATAGAACTCAATGATGGCTTAGAAGTTTCTAGGAAAACTAGTCCAAAATAACTCCATGTGGGCCACACCCTTTCTCCCCATTTGGATACCAGATGCCAAGCAAAATCATGGTTTGGTGTCTCCTTGCTTCAGGAGATACAGATGGATCGATCTTTATACGTTACGTCAGTATGGGAGATTCCTTCAAGAGAACCTCCACTAGATGTTCAATGCCCAACACCAAGCAGAGCATGAACGCCCCACCTCCTGCATGAGGCTTGACCAATAATCATCACTGGTGCTTGGTGAGACAGATAATGCCATCAATAGTCACAGCCTTGGCCCTGTGCAGACACAGGCTGGCTTAGCTCTGGGAATATCATGTCTCCTTCTTGACAGAAACAGTTCATGGATTTCTGGACAGTAGCTGGCTGTGTGCACTCACAGAAGCAGCCATTCATGAATGTGTGAGACCTCAGAGCCTGGCCAAAGACTAATAGAAAAAGTCCCCTGTATTAGGCAGGTCGGATTCCCAACTGGTGGTAAATGGCCGAGCGCCCTCTGGACTGCCAGAGTGTTTGCTCCATTTGCTTGGCTTCCTCTTTCCTCCCCTTCATCAAAGTTGAGGGGAAGAAGAATATAAAACCTCTCACTGTACAGGATGATACGTGGAGTTGAGAGATCCCAACCTAGAGAATAGCAGGCTTGCATTGAGAAGGGTCAAGGCATGATGAGGTTCTTTTTCCTTGGTCTCTTTGTTTTGGTCCTCTGGGCTCCCACTTACTGGGCTGTCAGACATAAGCCCAAACATCCAGTCGAGGATCTGAGTTCCTCGTTCTCTCCTGATCTAAAGGTGTCAGCCCATCCAGTGAAAAGCCAAAGGCAGCTGATGGAGAATGAGCTAAACCTGGGAAAGGATGTGGAGGAAGGTGAGTCATGGAAAAGGTTGGGCTGGATGGGTAGGAACTTTATAAGGGAGGGGCTTCAGGCAAAAAAAAAAGTTGTGAGAAAAATAATGGGGAGGTGAGATAGGTGGCCATGAAGCTACCTCAGTGTATCACATCAAACCACCATTTCTAGATAAAGCTAACTTTGAAAGCTACTCTGTTTTCTACTCTGTCCATCCTTCCCGCTCCTCCCCTTTCCTACTCTGGATGTGACCATCCACACTGTTCCTTGCCTATTCATCAGTTAAATCTAACAATTAAGACAGCTATATGGTAACAAATGGGAGAGTGATTCCACTTGTAACATAGGGTTAGTTCTACATGTTGCAGCTGGAGGCTTCACAGAATTCCCATGACTTTAATTAAAATGTTCATATTTTCTAGTTTAACTTTAATGGCAGGTGAAAATTAGTGAAAAACTGCCTGCTAATTGCCTTGTGAATAGCATAATTATTAGGCTGAAATTTTAAACACATTTATTTATTAAACAAATTTATATAGCTGACCAACTCACACACAGTGACTCCATTTACGACGGAGTAAAATGCATAAAACAGTGTGGCAGTTACTCCTGAGCAAACATATATAGAATCACACTGTTACTTTCTACTAGTCACATAGGTTTTATTTCTCTAATTATTGGGGTTTTTCATTATATTTTTCTAAGTAAAAGGTACTGCTTTGTTATATAAAATGAAATGCAAGAAAATTGGTAACCACAAGGAAAAAGAAACTGATGTTGAAGCAATTAAGAAAAGCTATTCATGGTGTTAGAAACACACTATTCATCAGTTAAGTCCCCAGCCCTGGGCAAAGAAAGTAGAAAACATTTTTAAAGAATTTAATTATTGGCAAGAAATTTTGCTGAATAGAATTTACTTGTTACTAAATAATATGCAAAGATATTGGCCAGTTCAGCGTGCAGGGCACCATTGGTTCATAGCTCTATATTATGTGGTATAGGAGTGCTTCTATTTTAATTTTACATTCAGTAAATTATAGGGAAACAATCAGCATTGAGCAACAGCTGAGCACAGAACCAAAGAATAGTACAATTCTGGATTTGCTAATCTGATTTTTTTGTTTGTTTTAGAAAAAAAATGTCTGGCCTTCTTTCTACATCCCCTTTCAATCAGTGCCTGGCTTGGATTGTTTCTGGATGAGTCCCATCATGTGCAGGACTAATTTAGTAAATAAAGTCCAGAAACTTCTTGGGATCAAGATTTCTGGAAAGGTTATAATTTTTGGCCATCAAGTCCAACCTCCATCCAATTCAGGAATCAAATTCAAAGCTTCCCAGACAAATGGCTCTCTAGTCTCTACTTGACTCTATTCAGCAAAGAGGATAATTGTCTGGATAATAGAGTCTATTGTCAGCTTCAATAAAAGTCCAGGAGTAAGTTACAAGACCTTTTAAATCCAAATTATATTTCCTTCTAGATCATTTATCCCCAAAATGGCACATCCTAACTGGGTAGTGGAAAATCAGAAAAGGCTCTTCTGGAGATTCTTTGCAATGGCCATGTTCTTCCAAATAAGGACTCTTCAAGTTTTCTTAAAATTCTTGGGATAATTTTGTATAGGCAGATTCCTTATGCAAAAGGGAATTATGGGTCTGATGGCATTTTTGAAAGATTCAGGGTTTTTTCATTCAGAGAATTGAAGAATAGCAAGTTCCTCCAGCAATCAGCATAACTGTCCCTCCATTCAGAAAAGCAGCACAGCCCCTGATCCAACTCCCAATTTTTGTATCCATTTTTAGTGATGTCAAAACAGTTATTTCTTCTTTATTCATACATTACGTCAGCAGTTCTCAACCTGTGGGTCGCGACCCCTTTGGGGGTCGAACAACCATTTCACAGGGGTCGCCGCGCGCGTTAGCCCGCCATCTTGGTGCCACCGTCACTCGCAGGGGTGAAATGCTCCCGGTTCGGCCGTGCCTGCGGGTCGCCGGACAGCTGATAGTGAAGGAAGCGGGAGACTTCACCCGGATGGCCCCATTTGGGTTCTTTTACCCTCTGCGCATGCGCAGAACGCTTTGCGCATGCGCAGAGGGTAAAAGAACCCAAATGGCAGCATCCGGGTGAAGTCTCCCGCTTCCTTCGCTATCAGCTGTCTGGCGACCCGCAGGCAAGCCTGAACTGGGAGCACTTCACCTCTGGTGCTACGTCCCCTTTGTCACCTCATCCCGCGCGGGGAGGGGGCGGGGGTCCGGCAGCGGCGTTACGTGAAACCAAAACATGTTTTGATTAGTTTCAATTTAATATGTCTGAATCAAAGCAATTGTGTTTTTTTAAACCATTATTAACTGTTAATTTTTTTATTCATTTGATTTCTATAGCCACCCACCTCAACAAGTGATTTGGGGTGGCATACATCATAAAATATAAAAACAATTACTATAACTATTAAAACAGTACAAGATAAATATACTGTATATGATGCCAAGTAAAGCTGTTACTATGGATGTTAAAACAGCCTGGTAACAGGGCCCTTAACACACTCAGGGCCCCAGGCCGAGGCACACAACCAAGTCTTCGTGGCCTTATGAAAGGCCAACAGGGTTGGGATTATCCTAATATCTGAAGGGTGAATAATCCAGAGGGCAGGGGCTATGGCAGAGGAGGCATGTCTCCTGGTTCCCATCAGCTGACATTCCTTGACTGACAGGACCTGCAGCATGACCAACCTCACTGAACTGTATAGGTTGAAACAACTGGAAGAAGAGTCTCCCTTACGTAACCTGGCCCCAAGCCATTAAGGCTTTAGAGGTGATAACCAGCACTTTGAATTGAATTGTATCTGGAAACACACTGTCAACCACCGCAGTTCATGAAGTAGTGGAGTTACATATACCCAACACTCTTTATTACCTGTGCAGATGCATTCTCCATCGGTTGAAGTTTCCCAATGCTCTTCAAGATCAGCCCCATGTAGAGCACATTACAGTTGTCCAGACAAGAAGTCACGAGGGGGAAGAGGGATTATGAGCAAAATTATGGCTTAGTGTGATAAATGAACCCAGTGTCAATGTCACGTAGACAAGATTCACATGTTGGATTCCCACCACAAACCAATAATGAACAAATCATGTTTTACCAGATCATATTTTATTGCAATACTTGAGTTAGCATAGATACATCATCCTGCGGGCAAGATGTTGGTCTTCTCTCTCAGCAAACTGAATGTATGTGTAGCATCCAGTGGCTAACAGCATGACAAGCGTGTTTTGCTTTCCCCATAGAAGTGGAAAAGAAAAAAGAAAAAAGTGTTTTCAAGACCAGCCATATTTTCAGAAGTAAAATCAGCTTCCTGCCTCTAATTTTTTTCATGGGAAAAAAAATCTGTTCGTCTCTGCATAATCAGGTTACTGTTTGTTCTGAGCCATTCAGGTTAGGGATGGTGGGACTTGTAGTCCAACACACATAGAGGACACGAGGGTATATTAAAAGAAAGAAAGAAAGAAAGAAAGAAAGAAAGTAAGAAAGAAAGAGAAAGAAAGAAAGAAAGAAAGAAAGAAAGAAAGAAAGAAAGAAAGAAAGAAAGAAAGAAAGAAAGACCTTAACTAAATCACATTTTCTTGCTTCTTTTTCTAGAGCTCTCCAGATCTGCTGCCACTAAAGTGAAACTTCCTGGTGGAGGAAAGGAGCTGCCTCTGAGAAGAAAGAAGCTTTCCATCCTGAAGAACAGTGCTTTAAAGAGAAAGGTGCCAATTCATCTCCGTCAAGATGACCAAACATGGAAAAAAGGAGACAGAGCTAAGAAGGTGGAGGAGTCTGTCGGATTTGGGAAGAAAGTGCTGGGTGTTAAGAAAACAGAGAGCAGGAACGTATTGCATGCTATACCAGAAGCTACTGGCCTGGAGACCAACAGCAGCCTCACCCAAGCAAGAAACAGATATGAGCCAGAAGGTATGAGTGAAATACAAGCTGTTAAGGGGAAAAAAAAAGGGGGGGGGGGAATCAGCCTCTCAGTTAACCTGCAGAACTTCTATTTTCAGCTTGACCTCCTAAATGTAAGATACAAGCAAGCTTAATAGAGGAATAAATCCAACAAAATTTAGTGAGATTCACTTCTGAGTAGTTATTGCTAAAGATGATCCCCCGTGATTCCCCCGTTATCTATAAAGGGGTTCATTTATTATTCAAGGCAAGGAATGTAGAGAGCCAGTTTTGGGTGGTGATTAAGGCACCAGGCTAGAAACTAGGAGACCATGAGTTCTAGTCCTACCTTAGACATAAAGCTAGCTAGGTGATTTTGGGCCAGTAACTCTCTCTCAGTTCTAGGAAACAGGCAAAGGCAAACCGCTTCTGAAATCTTGCCAAGGAAACTGCAGAGTCTCGTCCAGGCAGTTGCCAGGAGTCTCACACACACACATACACACACTCACATCCTGACATATGATTCCTTATGTTCTCACACATTTGGAACATCAAAAGATTGCATTTTGTGGTCACTCACTCTCTGAATGGCTCTTAATGTTTACAATTAAGATGCTGCCGGATTTCTAATCTGCTTTAATTATTGTGCTTGAATACAAAATCAAAGACTGTTGGTTCTTTGGGATCAATTAGTTGGAAAAGGGGAAATGATTTCATATATCTAGAGTTGCCAGTTGCCTGGCAAGTGGCCAGCTATGTAAATGGAACAAACTAACAAATAAATTAATGAGAGAGGCTTGTTTGTACATGAATCAGAAATAAATTCAACATAGAACCATCACAGCAATGTGATGGGTGATTGTTGCTACTGTCTACTTTCTAATGAGAATTTTGCAAGTATGTTTTCTATGAAAAAAACCACCCAGCCAGCAGATACTTTTCCTTGGAAGAGCAATTTCCTTGTGGCTGATAGTAAATTGGCAAAGATCCAACACATTTATTTATTTATATATCTATTTTTCTCCAAGGAATTTAAGGAGGCATACATAGCTCGCCTCCTGCCATTCTTTTTCCACAGCAAACCTGCGGGGTTTACTGGCTCAATTGAGTGGGGCGTGGAACTTAACTTTCCCTCCATAGCCCCTTTGAGTCCACCAGGTCAGTATTAATGTCAGCAACTTTAAGATGTGTGGGTTTCATCTCCCAGAATGTTCCCACAAATGGTGGCTGGAAAATTCTGGGAATTGAAATCCACACATCTTAAATGTGCCGAGATTGAGAAACGCTGCTCTAAGTGCACATGGCCAATTATTCATTGGCAAACACCTCTTGATTTTAATAGATAGCTCAGCCCGCATCTTCCAGAAATAATTTCTGTGTGCATAACACTTGGTTAGAATTCATATCAATTAGCCTGTACCATTTTGGTAATGGTTAAAACAGCCCAATTAAGTCCAAATCCTTTGGACAACAAGCTGGAAATAATCTCTGTAGATCACAGAAATTTAACAGTGCATGAAGCAGCTCTAAGACTTCAGGGACCATTTAGAGTGGCTGAGTGGAAGACTGAACTGAGGAAGTTTATCTGAGCAGGTTTCACTGGAATTCTTCAAGAGCTATGCTGGGCTCATAGAGGAGAATGCCTGTTTAATTACACTCTATGTCCAGGTTGAATAAGGATGACAGTACTTAATTAGCTCTGAGGTCATTCATTAAGTGCTAGGCTCTGTGTCAGCTGGGATGGGGTTCCAGACATTAGGTTCCAAAATATTGCAATCTGGCTCTGCCTTTCAACGTGCATTTCTTTTTCTGCAGGTTTGATTTTGAATCACGCCACAACAGCACCAGTGCAGGGGAACATTGCCACCCACAAGAAAAAGGCAAGAAAAGGAGATGCCTGCAAATATAAGACTGTGGCTCAGATGGAAACGGGACAAGCTGTAGACCCTTGGCATAGAAGTGAAAACTGGACATCCTCTTTTTCTGTCTATAAATGTGTCATTCGGACAAAAGAAAGAAGCGACCCTGGATTTCTCCACAGAAATGCCAGTTGGGTATTGTTGCAAAAGCAGAACCGCTCCACACCAAGAAAGACCAATAGGTCACTAACAGGAAAAGCCCACGGCACTTTCAAGGAAAATGACAACCGCACAGTGACCTGGAAAGAACATGGCCTTCACACTAGGAACAGCACTCATGCACCCAGAGAGAAAGAGGTTAGGCTTCTCCACAAGCATGCCAGCCCACCCCCAAAAGGGAAGTTGCAGGGAATGCCCTCTGCAAATGTCACCGTGAGGCTTCCTGGAGAAAAGCAGGGAACCTTCCAGAAGATTGGCAAAAAGAGAACTGGCATTCAAGTAGAGCTGGCAAAAGGACCGGTTACTCTGTGTAGCCAGGCTGAAGACAGAAAGGATTCTGCAACTATCTTACGAAATGCTAGTCAGTCCCTTCTGCAGGAAAAGCTCACTTCATCTCTTAGGGTGACTAATGGAGTATCCCCAGGAAAAAGACTCATCAGCAAGTCAAGGAATGCCAGCTGGGCAGCAGAAGACAAGCCCCAGAGCCATTGCCACAGGAACGCAAGCAGGTCATTACCCAGCCAGGAGCCAGCGTCTCCTCATAGAAATGTCAGCAGGGCCCTAACCAGAATTGAAAATGGCCTACAAAGCAAGAATACTATCCAGGCTCAGCTGGGGAATATCACCCAATCAAAAACTAGGAGAGGACAAAGTTTACCTCATACAAATATCTCCCAAGGAAGGATAGGCTCACCAAAAAAGCAGCCCACAAAGCCCAAAGAAAGGAAGAAGTCCATCATGCCTTCCCTGCCTCCCACTTGCTTGCTGACTGAACACGCCATCGCCTGTGGGAATGCCCACTTGAAATACGTGCCCAAACTGACTGATTCTGTTCTGAAAACCCTCTACCTGGCAGGTGAATCACTGAATCATCCATGCACCCAATTTCAACTGTTGAATTTTGTTCTAAGTGCTCTGCTGGATGGAGTCACATATTTAAGCCTGGTTGTGCTAAGTTATAAAGTTTTATGCAAAGTGTCCCAAAGGTGCTTTTTCTCCATTCCCCACCATCCAATCAGAGCTGAAGAAGCTCCTTGGATGAGAAGCGAAACCTCTTCAAAGAAAAACCAGAAGGTCCAGTTGCCTCTTGAAAAAGCACCTTTGGGCCAACCATGACCTGGATGACTGAGAATCTCCATAGACATTTATGCAAAGTGGGTTTAGCATATTGTGGGTACCTAGCTCCTGTGTTTTAGAAAGCCATTAGGTCATTGTTTCAGAGATATTTTCTTACCTAAACAGAGAAACAGAATGACCATGGGTAGGCTAAAAAAAAAAAAAAGCACAGTGAGAGTGGGACTGACTTTCAACTTCCTGTCAGCTTCCCCATTGAGTTTCCTTGAGCATCTGGTTAAAGGTTAAAATAGCATTGTCTCTTGAATTTTGACACCACCAGAAGTATCCTCAAGTATATAAATGCTAGACTTCTCACCACCTCTGACAACAAAAGCAAGTGGCCAGTAATGGGCAAAATGGATCAAAGAGACATTTATTGGAAAATTCACTCTGATGTGTACACTGATTCTTCCATTGTCATTCTGCTGTTCAGTGCCTAAAGAGCAGGTGTTGTATAACATGAAATGTTGGAAAAACTACCAACAATAGGATGCCATTGGGGTGGTAATCATGGAGTAATGTAATAGGCTGAAATAGGCTAACGGTGAAATTCCATTGGAATGTCCCAAAAGCAGTGGTGAAATCCAAAATTTTTTTTACTACCGGTTCTGTGGCCGTGGCTTGGTGGGTGTGGTGTGGCTTGGTGGGCGTGGCTTGGTGGGCATGGCAGGGGAAGGATACTGCAAAATCTCCATTCCCACCCCACTCCAGGGGAAGGATACTGCAAAATCTCCATTCCCTTCCCACTCCTGGGGGAAGGATATTGCAAAATCTCCATTCCCACCCCACTCTGGGGCCAGCCAGATGTGGTATTTGCCGGTTCTCCGAACTACTCAAAAGTTCCGCTACCGGTTTTCCAGAACCTGTCAGAACCTGCTGGATTTCACCCCTGCCCAAAAGTTAGTCTCAACCAATAAAATTCTACACATGATTCTAAAGAAAAAGAAAACAAAGAAAACAATCCTGAATAAAAGAATAAAAGAAAATAAATCCTGAATAAAAGAATTTTCCCCTCAGGAGATGTTGGCAGGAACTCAATTTTCTTACTATTATGATTTTTTTTGGGAGGAGGGGGAATGTCACAATTGATTGAACTTGTGAGGTGAGAGAATGGAGTTTAAGGAATGGGCCAGACCAAACATCAGACAGTTGGTATCAGGCACAACCTGTTCCCAGTGCAGTGCTGTGATTGGCAGATGTTTTTCCTGCTGGCTGGTGACAGGGAGGGCCGCAAAGCAGGAAGACCCAACCAATCACTTTGCCAATCATGCACTGCATGAATCTAATCAGGGTAGAAGCAGAAAAGAGATCGGCAACTCATTTAGTGCCAGTAGAGGTCAAGGATGAGTGAATAGCATCTTCTGCTCAACAATAGGAAAAAGCTGAAGGTTGTTCTTGTGAGTTGCTACATGTGAGTTTGATGGTTAAAAAAAAACCAACCCTCTCCTATGAAACTCCTACACAGTCACCCTCCTTTGGAATCAAATACTGCCTGACTGTTTAACACATAGTTCAAGAATTCAAACAGTCTCTAATTAAGACAGTAACCTTTCACATTTCCCTCTTTTCCCACCAGAGAATGAAATCAACAATATCCCAGATGGAGTTTTCTTGGGATTACCTAATCTGGAATGGTTGGATCTCAGCAAGAACAAGCTAAAATCCACCGGACTGCACCCAGAAGCCTTCAAGGTAATTGGAAAGGAAGGGCTATTTGAAATGGAAGGGGAAAATGCCAGGGAGGAGTTAATTTAAGGGCTCTTGAATCAAGCGTAGAAAACCCATATGAAGAAATGCTGTGGGGAAAGTGAAGCAGAAGCTATAGTCAATAGGTAGGTAACAGTTGTAGATAAATAAAATTTGGTAATTTTGTCAGATTGTCTTTCTCTCTGCTGTCCCATTTCTCTCTCACTCCCTGCCATCTCATATCTCTCTGTCTCACTTGCTGTGGTATCTCTTCAACCTGTGTGAAATTAGCTCTGCATGAAATGAGGCTGAAGGTGCAGGCAATGCAGCATTTAGACCAGAGATTTAGTTATGTATTTAATTTATATAGCTACCCATCTCAAACATATGACTCTGCATGGCTAACAGAAAATAAAAACAAGACAAACATGGAAAAACAATAAATAACAATTATAGGAGCTGACATAAAACCAAGAATGCAGTCAACACAACCAAGAGATGGACTCAGTTACACATCTTGGGCCCTGGATTCAGCAACAAAACCAGGTTTTTATAGGGTGTTACATTACAAAAGGACAGCAGGGTCAGGGCACGTCTAATCTCTGGGGCAGTGATGCTCCAGAGGGCAGGCATCACAACAGAAAAGGCTCTTGTCTGGGGACGCACCAACAGTCGGGATCTGGAACATGCCTTTCCTACTGGATCTCACGAGACAGATAGCTACAACTCCCCTCTTGTGGGAAAAGATGGCCCACAAGTAATCCGGTCCCAGGGCCCAGTTCCCCGCTCCATGTTTACATTCAGAACACATCCACTGCTACTGAACCTTATTTTGCCTATTTGCAATACAGCAATATTTCAATGTTTATTAGTTACTTCTTTTCTGCTATTGTTGTTGATCCTCTTTCTTCCTACGCAGAACCTCACCAAACTGAACCGTCTAAATCTGGATGGGAACCAGCTCACTTCAATCCCAGCCTTGCCAAGTTCATTACATGAACTTAAACTGAATGACAATAATTTAGCAGGACTTCAGAGACAGAGCTTCAGAGGTATGAGACCAGGAGTGAAATCCAGCAGGTTCTGACAGGTTCTGGAGAACCGGTAGCGGAAATTTTGAGTAGTTCGGAGAACCGGCAAATACCACCTCTGGCTGGCCCCAGAGTGGGGTGGGAATGGAGATTTTGCAATATCCTTCCCCCAGGAGTGGGGAGGGAATGGGGATTTTGCAATATCCTTCCCCCAGGAGTGGGGAGGGAATGGGGATTTTGCAGTATCCTTCCCCCAGGAGTGGGGAGGGAATTGGGATTTTGCAATATCTTTCCCCCAGGAGTGGGGAGGGAATGGGGATTTTGCAGTATCCTTCCCCTGGAGTGGGGTGGGAATGAAGATTTTGCAGTATCCTTCCCCTGCCATGCCCACCAAGCCACGCCCACCAAGCCACACCACGCCCACCAAGCCACGCCCACAGAACCCATAGCAAAAAAATTTGGATTTCACCACTCTATGAGACCGCTCACAAACTGCCTTTTCCTAGGATAGCAAAAACAGCAAAAAGTCTTGGGGCATGGAGAAACTCTGCATGTAATCAGGGGCCTTCATTTCAAAATGCTAGAACTTTTGTTAGCCAGAGAGGTTAGTGTACTAATCCACTTCTCTGAGAGATTTGTGTAATACTGCCATGTCCTAGACATAATAATGCTTCCTTTTCTCCAGAAGAATGCACTGTGCTAAAAAATAGGGGTTGCAATGGTGTTTCATATATAAAAGTATGTCCCTTAAAATTGCTCAGTTCCTTCTCCCCCAGGTTATAAAAAGGGGTGCTGGGACACATAAGGTCCAGGGGTGGGTTCTAACTTACCTTGCTGCCGGTTTGCTTCCTCCTGCGCTACGTGGCTGCATCTCCTGGGCATGCACGGGCATGCGCAGTGCAAAAAAATAAAAAAATCCACCCCCAAAAGCCAAAAACAAGATGGTGATGCATGCGCAGTGCCGGAAACTCGGCTTCTGAACATGCGCAGAAGAAAAAAACCCGTGAAAAAATTCAAAAAAAAAAAATCCCCCCCAAAAAAATTCAAAAAAATAAAATAAAAAAAAAGATGGCGGAGTCCACGGACCGGCACCAACCGAACCGGATCCATGACGTCATCGTGACATCAACAGCAGGTCACTACTGGTTCGCGTGAACCGGTCCGAACCGGGAGGAACCCACCTCTGATAAGGTCCCATGGAACATGTACCCACTTATGTATTAATCCATGCTTTTTGTTTATTTTATTTATTTATTTATTTTGCAAAATTTGTATGCCGCCCAACTCCCGAAGGACTCTGGGCGGCTCACAGTATATGAAAAAAAAGACAATAATAGAAACATATATAAAAAAAACAATTTAAAAATACATCTATATTAAAATAAAACATTCACACAACATACATGGGCCAATCAGTCAATTATTGGCCCCAGGCCTGCCGGAAAAGCCAGGTCTTAACGGCTTTACGGAAAGCCAGTAAGGTGGGGGTAGTACGGATCTCGGGGGGAAGTTGGTTCCACAGAGTCGGAGCGGCTACAGAGAAGGCCCTCCCCCGCGGGCCCGCCAGCCGACACTGTCTGGCTGATGGGACCTGAAGAAGGCCAGCCCTGTGCGACCTCACTGGTCGTTGGGAGGAGTGTGGCAGAAGAAAGGTGGAAGCCAGTAAGGTGGGGGTAGTACGGATCTCAGGGGGTAGCTG
>QLTV01002677.1:1904342-1916493 GCA_003457575.1 Thermophis baileyi
CCAAATGGTATCGAAAGCCGCTGAGAAGTCAAGTAGCACCAAGATAGAGGAATAACCCCCATCTCGGGCTCGCCAGAGATCATCCATCAGCGTGACCAAAGCAGTTTCCGTGCTATAGCCAGGCCTGAAGCCAGATTGACAAGGGTCCAGATAATCCGTTTCATCCAATGACCGTAGGAGTTGAAGTGCCATCACTTTCTCTACACCCTTTCCCACTGGACTAAAGTTCTTTAATTCTGCTGGGTCCAGGGAAGGCTTCTTGAGGAGAGGTCTCACCACCACCTCCTTTAATGGTTGCGGGAAGGACCCCTCACTCAAGGACGCGTTAACTAAAGCCCGGAGCCAGCCTCGTGTCGTCTCCCTGCTGGCCGAAACCAGCCAGGAGGGGCACGGGTCCAACAAACAAGTGGAGGAACTCATCGCTCCCACAGCCTTGTCCACTTCCTCAGGAGTCACAGGCTCAAATTCATCCCACACAATAGGACTGAGACCTGCCCCTGTCATCTCAGTCGGAATTGCCCAATCGGAGTCCAGGTCCGTCCAAATCTGAGCAACTTTATCCGACAGAAACTGCACAAATTCCTCAGCTCTACCCTGCAGGGGCTCCTCCGTTCTCCCTGCATTAAGGAGGGAACAAGTCACCCTAAATAGGGCGGCTGGGCGCGAATCAGCGGATGCAATATGTGAACATTTTGCCGCCCGTATCGCCACTAAATAAGTCCTAATAAAGGCTCTTAAAAGTGTTCGGTCAGACTCGGAGTTACTGGTCCTCCAGCGTCGCTCTAGACGTCTTTTCTGGCGCTTCATCTCCTGGAGTTCCTTAGTAAACCAGAGAGCTTTCCTGGATCCATCGCCATGGAGAGGTCGCAAAGGCGCAATCCGGTCCAGTGCCCCAGATGCCGCCCTATTCCAGGCGGCCACCAGGGACTCAGCCGGATTGTGGACAAGGGAGTCCGGTATCTCCCCAAGCTCCTTCTGGAATCCTTCAGGGTCCATTAGGCGTCTGGGGCGGAACCACTTAATCGGCTCTGCCTCCCTGCGATGGGGGAGTGGCGCCCTAAAGTCTAACCTCAGCAGGAAATGATCTGACCACAACAAGGGAGAAGAGTCTATACCCCTTAATTCCAGATCATCTCTCCACTGTCCCGAGAGTAACACCAGGTCAAGTGTGATCTGGGGCAGAACCACTTAATCGGCTCCGCCTCCCTGCGGTGGGGAAGTAGCGTCATAAAGTATAACCTCAGCAGGAAATGATCTGACCACGACAAGGGAAAAGAGTCTATGTACCCCTAATTCCCATCACCTCTCCACTGTCCCGAGAGGAACACCAGGTCAAGTGTGTGTCCCCCCCCTATGAGTCGGACCCTGAACTACTTGGGTCAGGTCCATGGTTGTCATGGAAGCCATGAACTCCTGAGCCGCCTCCGAGGATTCGCCAAGTGACGGCAAATTGAAGTCCCCCAGCACCATAAGCCTGGGGAACTCCGCCGCCAGCCCGGGTACCGCCTCTAGTAGCGGGCAGGGGGCTGTTGACGCAGCTGGGAGGCAGGTACGCTAACAACAAGCCCAACTGAACCCCCGAGTCCAGCCTCAAGAGGAGAGACTCACACCCAACAATCTCCGGGGCAGGGATCCTACGAGGACTTTTTCGGACAATGACTGCCACTCCACCACCCCTTCCTTGGAGTTGCAGCTGATGCAAAACCTGAAACCCGTCCGGGCAAATCTCTGAGAGGGGAACACCCCCCTCTTGGCCCAGCCAGGTCTCAGTTCAGGATAGAACCTTGACTGAGTGATATTCTCGGTACCCTATTCTGGGTCAACTGGAGGAAATGCAGCTCAGCTCCTAACACTTGATGAAATGCACAAACACCTCCCCTTTGAGATCAGCAGAAGTAGAGATGTTTGTGCATTGATGGCAGGATGGCCTCTGAAGGATGGAGCAGTTGTGGAAATGGTAGCAGTCTGCAAGTGCCCCAATTTAAATTCACTACCTTTCTTTCAAGAGAGAATCACAGAAAATAGTCCTGCATTTTCTGAGTTGACAATTAGAATGAAAAATTACACCAGATTTAATAACATAATGTAACAGGAAACATAGCATAACATAACTTCATAATGTAACACATTACAACAAGAGTACTCCATCGTGTTATGCTATGTTACATCGTGTTACATTATGTTATGTTTAAACCAGGGGTGGGTTCCAACTTACCTCGCTGCCAGTTCACTCCCTCCCGCGCCACGTGGGCGCGCCTCGTGGGCGCATGCACGCTTCACGTGCGCATGTGCAGTAACAAAAAATCTGAAAAAAAAACAAAGCCCAAAAAAAGATGGCGACTGCATGCACAGTGCCGGAAGTCGGCTTCTTCGCATGCTCAGAAGAAAAAACAAAATAAAAAAAATTCAAAAAAATAAATAAATAAAAATTCAAAAAAAATTCAAAAAAAAAATTCAAAAAAACATGGCCCCCACGGACCGGCACCGACCGATCCGGTTCGGTGACATCATTGTGACATCACCAGCAGGCCGCTATCGGTCCAGGAGAACCGGTCCGAACCAGGAGGAACCCACCCCTGGTTTAAAGTAAGGTCAAAGTTGCGAGCCCTGTTACCACGTAGGTAGGTTATTGCCCTTCTCGCTTGTTGCACTGAGTAAAATGGGGCGGGTTTCTTTGACTTGATAGCTCTGTTCAATTAAGTCTGACCTTAGACAGCAGTGTTTTTTGTGGCTCATATGTTTTAATTTAATTTTAATTTAAAATTTAATTTAATGTATAAGCTGCCTAACTCTGGGTGGCATACAGTATTCAAAATTTAAAATGAAACATTCCATAGAATACAGAAAGAATGTCTGGCAAACACACACATCCCTCATCATACAAACTAGGCACCCCAGAGGGTTCTGCCACCCACTGTGGTCAAAGCCTGGGCAAAAAGCCGGGTCTTAAGGACTCATCTAAATAAGATCAGGGAGGGCCATATGAGTCTCTGGAAGGATATCATTCCAGAGGGTAGGTGGTTACGATGGAGAAGGCCTGCTTTATGGATCCCATCAGGAGGCATTGCTTAGTTGATGGGCCCCAGAGCATGCAGAATCTGCCAGATCATATAGGATGGCCAGCAGCTATGGAAGACAGGTGGGCTCTGAAGAAACCAGACCTTCTGCCATGAAGGGCTATATATTTTATTTTTATTTTTATTTATTTATTTGTCAAGCGTATATATGATTACGAACAAAGTATAAACAGAGTATAAACATGTTTGTGAATATATAAGTACAAGCATGGTCATGAGTACAAGAAATTTTACAACTAGATGGGTACATNACCTCTCTATTCCTGAAGTTGTATTTTCTGCAATCGAGTTTGGAGTGGTTCACTTTGAGTTTGTATCTATTGTGTGCTCGTGTATTGTTGTGGTTGAAACTGAAGTAGTCATTGACAGGTAGGACATTGTAGCAGATAATTTTGTGGGCTACACTTAGGTCAGATCGAAGGCGGCGTAGTTCTAAGTTTTCTAGTCCCAACCTTTCAAGTCTGGTAGCATAAGGTATTCTGTTGCGAACAGAGGAATGTAATACTCTTCTAGTGAAATATCTCTGGACATTCTCAATTGTGTTAATGTCTGATATGTAGTGTGGGTTATATAGGTGATGACCAGCACCTTAAATTTCACCCTGAAGCCTACCAGGGGCCAGTGCAGTTCTTAGACAGAGGTGTTATGTGGGCATACTGAGGCATAACTACCCCTGCCCCCTATTCTGGACCAGCTGCGGTTTCTGAGAGGTCTTCAGGGCAATCCCATGTAAAACACCACAACAATCCAAAAGTGAGATGATTAAAATATGTTGTTCTACAAAAACAAATTAAAACTCATATTGTAGCACACATCACCGAGGTGTGTGTGTGTTTTGGCAATGCTTGGGGGTGTGCGTGTGTTCTCTGATACAGTTTTTGTGCCAGCAGCCTCCCTTAGCTCATTTGACCACATGGTCCTCCTGTCAGAAAGCATAATTAAAGCTATTTCACTCTGCCTGGTTTCACTCTGCCTTGATTTTGTAAAGCATCACCACATTGCCAGATTTGATTGCCTGCATTATGATGTCACATCATCAGCCCAGTGCAGGCCAGGACTGCTAGTGGAAGAAGGCTTACTTTTGTAAAAAATAAATAAATATTTTATTGATTTCCCTTACACAGAAAGCTGTATACTGCATATTGCAACCCAGCTGCAGATCAGCTACAAAGAGACAATAAACAGCATTCAAGAAAAGCAAGTGAGAGGGTTTAGCTTAGCGGTTTACATAAACACTCCCATCCACTTTTTTTAACCACTAAAATGTTTGTAGACATCAAATCAGCCTAACTCTGCTTTGTCTCGACTGAGCGTAGAACTGTTCCTTGGCTGGGATTCTACTGATAGTTCATTTTAAAGTAGCAAAAAGTCCATTATTGTGGTGCAGCAGTCTGCCTTTCGAAAGGACGTTATGTCGCAATGACTGTGGAAAAGAGCTTTTGCAATGCATCTCCATAAACTCTAATGTCCGTACCAGATGTGGCTCCGAATCCACTTGGGAAGCTGACTAACCCCCCATTGTTTAGTGGAAGGAAACGTTGGGTGTTTTCCATAGCCTCAGGTCCTGGCCAGGATGCAGGGACAGAGTTTGGTTTCTGTACTTTCCTTTTTATTTTGCCCCTTTGAGGATGAGTAAAATGTCATACGTACAGGATAGAAAAAAAGCAACCCCACCCCTAAGACAGATTTAAAAAGATCTTGCTCTCTGCATCTAATAGTGCCAGTGTCCCTTTAGCCTTGCTTCTAGTTGCATAGACCCATCTCGAGCTCTTCTTCTTCTCGGTCATAGAGCGTGACTAAATATCTGGATATGGTTTTCATCTCCAGAGAAAAGTGATAACTGCAGTCTACAATCCCGATGGACCCTTGTGTTTGTTTCACTTCCAGGAAACTGGAGGCACTAGATTTGTCGCACAACCGCTTAGTACACGTGCCCTCATTTCTGCCTCGACGTTTGAAACAGCTGACTTTGCATCACAACCGCATTGAACGTATCCCCGGCTACGTTTTTGCCCATATGAAGCCTGGCCTGGAATTCCTGCATCTCTCCCACAATGTGCTGCGGGATGACGGCGTCCATGCCATCTCCTTCTTAGGGCTCTACCATTCGCTTGCCGAGCTGCTCTTGGACAACAATCAGTTCCAGGCCATCCCCCGTGGCATCATCAACTTAAAAGGCTTGCAGGTTCTACGGCTGAGCCACAACCGCATCCGGTAAAGGGATTCTGTTCTGCTCTTGGTCACCTTTGAGGAAGGGTAATCGGAGTACTGAAGGAAGACCATGTGTTTTGCATGTCTACCCTTCTAGTAGAAGGAGCTCTTTGACAGAGGCAATTGGGTTTGATCCCATGTTCTGGGACCATATGCCCCAATACTCATTATTAGCCAAGGGCTTAGGTCTCAAGCTCTCTTCAACCATAATGCACATGTTGCTTGGCTGAGGGAGGTCGAGACCCCTAAAGCAGTGGTTCTTAAATTGGAGGTTAATTAAACTGGGGCTAATTACAAGATTCTTAAACAAGGGGGTAATTTGGGCATATTTTGGGTGTGTGTCATTGTTTGTAATTCAAGAATCTGGTTTGGGGCTGGAGCTGCCAAAATGTTTCTGTAAAACAAGGATCCTTTTTTTGTGGGAGAAATCATATTATTGGAGACTGGGGAAAAAAGGCAGTTGAGAGAAACAGCGGAAGAAATATTGCCTTAGAGCAGGGGTGTCAAACTGGCGGCCCATGGGCCGGATGCGTCACGCGCAGGCCATGCCCACCCCAGCTCCACGAATGGGAAAACCGTCGCGAAACGTCACGTGACGGCAATGTGACACGGCAAGTTTGACACCCGTGCCTTAGAGAGAAAAAAACAGCAAGTGCTCATCTCAATATTAGATGCCCTCAAAAGATTGAATCCATTCTTATCATGCACAAGGAAGGGCACTAGCTATGTTTGTAAGCAGGTTTGGCCAACTCTTTCCCTGAATGCAAAAAGAAATAGGTGGGGAAAAATAAAAATGAAAAAGTGAGGGGGGCTATACAGCTTTCCGCTGGCCATCCCTGTTTTATGTTTTTTCCCCGCCATATTCCCAAAATGCTGAGGAATCCCAGGTTGACTCTTAACCAAGGTCACTTTTCGGTAGGGAAGAATGCTGGTGATTGGTCATTTCTGCTTCATATCGATTTATTTATGAATGCATCCAGTAAGCAAGTAGTATACAAGTTACTTTTCAAGCAGCATCAGTCTCCTCAAAACCTTAAGTGGGTGCTCAAGCAGTTCCCAGCCTGTATTATACCTACCAGGCATAAACAAAACAGCTCTTGTTAAATTCTTCCCAAGTTTATTGCTGCAGCAAACTCAATTTAGAGGCAGGAAATGTGCTCATTCTTTCTTAGTTAGCAAGAGGTCCCAAGGAAAAGAGATGGAGTTGTTATGCTGGACTTCCTAATTCTTTGCTGCAATATAATCTTGCTTGCCTCTCCGTTGGTATCCGGGTGGTCACGGTGGAAAGTTTGAACATTGCTACTTTGGCCTAATCCAGGAAGAGTTAAGGGGAGCCTTATACAGAAAAACTCTCAAAAGTAGCATCTTATGGAAAAGTAGATTCCCAGCAGCTGTACCTTGTTCTAAGATGAGCCAGGAAGTGTCAGCCAGCCCAGTCTCACTAATTTGTGATTAAGGGGCCTTAGCTAATTCAGTCCTCCAATTTTTGAAAGGGCTTTAACCTTGCTCCACATTAAAGGACTACGGCAGCGGTTCTCAACCTGTGGGTCGCGACCCCTTTGGGGGTCAAACGAACTTTTCACAGGGGTCGCCGCGCGCGCTAGCCCGCCATCTTGGAAATGCTCCCAGTTCGGCCGTGCCTGCGGGTCGCCGGACAGCCAGTAGCCACGGAAGCGGGAGACTTCGCCCACCTGCCCGGACGCTGCCATTTGGGTTCTTTTACCCTCTGCGCATGCTCAGAACGCTTTGCGCATGCGCAGAGGGTAAAAGAACTCAAATGGCGGCATCCGGGCGGGTGGGCGAAGTCTCCCGCTTCCGTGGCTACCAGCTGTCCGGCGACCCGCAGGCACGGCCGAACTGGGAGCATTTCACCCCTGGTGCCACGCCCCCTTTGTCACCTCATCGGGGGCAGGGAGGGAGTTACGGCATTAGAAAGGTTGAGAACCACTGGACTACGGGGGTAAGTTACAGAAAGTACTGGGAAACTCTCAATGAGTCCTTTTTATATACTTGATGTGTTCTTATTCTTTCTTTCTGGTAGGCATGTGGCCCTGAACTCTGTCTGTGACACGAGAGTGTCAGAAGACTCGAACATTGTGTCTGTGCACTTGGAGAACAATTTGATTGATCGCCGCCGCGTCCCTCCCACAGCCTTCTCCTGTATCAAAGCCTATCACAGTGTGATACTGAGACCACAACAGAATGAAGATGATTACTAAGCTAGTGGGGAATTAGACCAACAGCATTGAAGTAGCCCCGAATTTAGTATGGGAAGAAAGGGCCCCCCTAACCTGAAGGTGGGCGATGACTAAAGAAGAAGTCTTTGCTGTTCAGGATTATTATGTTACTAAAATAATAAGAAAAGATGCATCTACCCACATCTCCTCTTCTCTACAGTCAATTTTACATGCCTCCCACCCCCTGTACTCTATTTTTTTAAAATCCAAGATATGGGCAACCTTTTCTTGTGACTCCTGAGAATATAGTGGTGTTTTTTTTTTAAAAGAAATACATTATTTGCAAATGTATATAAAAGACCAGACAAGCATCCAAGTACTATAGATCTTTTTCTTTATGTTTATAATGAAACAGACACACTTCAGTAATAAAATAATAAACAATAATAAAGGACACCAAGAAAAGAACGTTTGAGATCCAGAAAAGGGATGGATAGACAAAAAGTAACCTATTAGAAAATAATTTGATAATAATCACATTAAAATATGGAGTCAAGATGTTAATAAAACAATCTATAATTGATAGATGCACCAAGACTCTTTAATGCTAATTTCTCAGAGAATGTAATTTGCCACTTTTTGAAATACTTTGGATCCAAAGAAAAATGTATTCACAGTTTAACAAAAATAAATCTGACAGGTAAAGATAAGAAATTGAATCAATTTCTTGTTATTGCAGTTGTTTATGTGTCCTGAGGTTTATGGAAGAGAAACCTACAATAGGAATAATTGTCCAAGATGGTTTAATTGTCTTCCCACTTTTCTTTTAAAACAAGATATATAGCTAAACCTATTACCATTCCTAATAGCTGTTTGATCAGACTACCCTCCAGCACAGTCTAAAAAAGGTTTAGCTTAACATCCAGTAGACCAGCAATTTAACAGACTTTGGTTTAGCAACCTTCGGATGAATTTCTCAAAATGTGTTGGAACCAGAAAGCTGCTGCTGTTGGCGCTGCCTGGTGCCCAATACGCTGCTTACTCTACCATCTCTTAGTTGGCATTGATAGCTCCTCCGATCCATGGAACAGCTCAATTGTGCAATCATTCCAGCTCTGGTGCTTCTAGGTACTGATCCTCACTCACCATATGGCCTCTTGGCTGTAGTTCATTTTTGGCATGCTACCCTGCCACATGTGTGATCACCCATGCTGCCTCTTGCTCTCCAGCTGCAACTCAAATTCCCCCGTTTCTTCTTCTTCTTTTAATATACACATGTCCTTTTGGGGGCCCCCAAATTAACATTTAATGGACATTTGGTTTCAATGGACATCTCTCCCCCCCCACCCCATTAGTCCATTATATCAAGGGCTTAGTATAATGTAATTTGAAAGGGAGTAATATAATCTGTGAATTGTTTTTTATGGCCAATTCTTGATGAATCATCGAAACAGATTAGAAGGGATTTTCGTGCTCTAAAGAGTTCCAAGCTGATTCATCAAGTTCACTTCCCAAATCCTCTTTTCGTACTTTTGCAGACTTTCAAGGCAGCCTGTCATATTTGATATAAGATTTCTGCATGACGCCAAATGTTCCCTTTGATTTGAAATGGTGGCCATAGGCCACTCACACAGAGTCTATTTTGCTGACTGCATTCCAATAGCAGTTTGCACAAGAATTTGTTTTGATTTGTCATTTGTATGCTGCTGAATTTTTTTAAAAAGGATTAAATATATGTTGTTTATTCATTTTCACTTCACCCCAAGCTCTTTTGTCAGACGCTCTAGATTTTATTGCCTTATCCACTCAAATCTATATGTATACATATAAGTCCTGATGTGCCAGGCGATTGAATTCACTTTTTATTTTCTCCATGCAAAAAGATTTTTATAATTAAATGCTTGATGTCTACTTTACTAGCCTAGTAATAGAACGTGTTTAATTGAAATAATATGTACAACTGTTGCCTATGGAGATTCTCAGTCATCCAGGTCATGGTTGTCCCAAAGATGCTTTTTCAAGAGGCAACTGGACTGTCTGGTTTTTCTTTGAAGACGTTTCGCTTCTCATCCAAGAAGCTTCTTCAGCTCTGAAGAAAAACCAGAAAGTCCAGCTGCCTCTTGAAAAAGCACCTTTGGGATGTACAACTCTTGTTACTGTTCAAATAGATGGGCCATTGCAACTAAATGCCTTTCAAAGTTATTGGACAATTTTGCTCATCTACAGATGACAGGATGCAAGTCATGATCTAACATCCTCAGTTTGCAAGCTGAGATGCTATCAAATGTTATATGGGAAGTGAATGAAGTGTGTGTGTGTGTGTGTGTGTGTGTGTGTGTGTGTGTGTGTATTCAAATGTCCAGGTACTCCTTATCTTGAAAGATCAAAACTGCTTGGAAGTCAATGGTTTGGTTTAATTTAATTTCTCACGTTAGCAACATTCCCACAGGGCATTTTTGCTTAAAACAGCAATCATTTTGAATAATTGTTCATATGATGTCATGTTCATCCACAATATAATTGATGTTACATTTATTCTGTATTTCTTCACTGAAACTGCAAACTCTTCCTCTAGTTTTCTTTATCTCTCTCTCTCCCCCCCCCTCTCATGGTTTCAATTTGTAAAATAAAAAACACCCCAATAAAAGTTTAGCTAAAATAAATGCCTAAATGGGTCTATTTTATCTATGTATTTTACATAGTTCTATGCCACCCCAAGACCAGTTTGGTGGTGTGTTTAAGGCATCAGGCTAGAAACCAGGAGACTGAGAGTTCTAGTCCTGCCTTAAGCATAAAGCCGGCTGGGTGACTTTGTGCCAATCACTCTCAGCCTCAGCCCTAGGAAGCAGGCAACAGCAAACCACTTCTGAAAACCTTGCCAAGAAAACTGCAACTGTCCAAGCAGTTGCCAGGGTCAAAAACCAACTCCAAGGCAGAATGGCAATAATTTAAAAAGCCATCTTAGTTACTGGCTAAGGGTGTTCACGCACTGCATTTTTTATTGTTACAGGTAGTCCTCGACAGTTGAGCCCAAAATTTCCACTCCTAACCAAGACAGTTAAGTCAGTTTTGCCCCATTTTAGGACCTTTCTTGCCGCAGTTGTTAAACAAACCACTGCAATTATTAAGTTAGTGAAACGGTTGTTAAGTGAATCTGGCTTTCCCATTGACTTTGCTTGTCAGAATCACATGACTCCAGGACACTGGAACTCATAAATATGAACCAGTTTCCCAATGTCTGAGTTTTAATCGCATGACCATGGGAATGCTGCAACAGTTGTAAGTGGGAGAAACAGTCATAAGTCACTTTTTTCAGTGCCATTGTTTAGCAGGGTCACTAAACAGATGGTTGTAAGGCGAGGACTTCCTGTTTTGCGTATTACAAGGGCTGTTTTCAAGTGTGGCTGCCCATTGACAGTTTCTGCTTTTCCTGCCATTCTCTTGCAAGGTTTACAGAGGTGGGGCTCACTTGTTATCCTGTCCTCCTGCTTCCAACCATACCTCTCTCCATCCTTGTAGCATCTCAGGCAGGCTAAGGTTTGGCTACAGGTTTAGGACGAGCATCTTATACACTTGTTAAGAAATAACCCAAGTAAGAGGTTGCACCAGTGGTAGGTTGCTGCCGGTTCGGACCGGTTCTCCAGTGCCGGTAGCAGAAATTTGCATCCGCTCGCCGAACCGGCAGCGATGGCTGCCTGTCCATGCCCCCGAACCGGTTCTCTGGTCACTGCGGCTGGAAAAGAACCCTCTGCGCATGCGCAGAGGCTTCTGTGCATGTGCAGAGGGTTATTTCCGTGTCGTGATTTCCGTCGCGATGCGAACAGGTAGGGAAGGTAAGTAGAACCCACCCCTGGGTTGCACGGATGGAGATGATGACAGGTAGCTAAACCAGTCATGCCAAGCACTTGCTTACCCCACCTCCCCTTCCCCCAGAACAGCTCATTATTATTCCTCCCCGAAAGGGATGATTGGTGGGAGAGGAAATGAAGGCAGGGAAATCCACTAACCGCCTTCCTGATTCTGCACTAGAACTTTCAGGCAGCATCATCGCCCAGCGTGGTCAGCGAGGCGGGCTTAGCAGACGGCAGTGCAACCAATGGCCAGCCTTCTTTTCTTCTGGCTGGAGGGACCTCTGGCTGTGTCTTTTTTCCTTGAGTTCTTTAATGCTGAAGGTTTCCAAAACATTTCTCAAAGCTTTCATTTTTATCCATCTCACAAAGAAACACATCTAAAACATCACTTTATAAGGATTGTTTTTCAGTTTAATCATTTGATTACTTGGCAATCTTACCAAGAGTGGAACTAATATGTGAGATTAACATCTGGTTCTTTTACACAAAGGAATACCCTTCATTGGTTTTGAATGAGCCCCACCCCCATAGCTTAAAATGTGTATTTCCCATCTGAAAGATTGCAACCAGAATTCCTAGAACTGAAAAAGAGAGTTGTAGTGATCCCCAATGTAATCTCTTGACTAGATTTGGGCTCCTTTCCTCCCTCCCTCCCTCCCTCCCTCCCTCCCTCCCTCCATCCATCCATCCCAGTTAGAGGATATCAATAATTCTTATGGCCATAAAAATTTCCACTATCTAAGAAAACACAAGGAAAATCAATCTGGTGTTTTCTCTGATATGATAGAGGTGGGTACTCTCTGTCCTGAGGGTACATGTGGCCCCCAGGTCTCTT